>CM057814.1:74119654-74152154 GCA_030067965.1 Latrodectus elegans
AAAATATCACGTTTTTTCTTACTCAAAATAATAAATAAATAACAATTCAAAATATGTAAAAAAAAAAAACTTAGCATAAAATACGATAAATTCTGTAATTGATGATAAATTCAGTTTAAATTTTACATTGACGAAATATTTTTATCTTTATTTTATATTAACAATTTTAATTCATGAAAATTTTCCGAAAATTATTTCTTCTATGTTGTTACAAAATAAACACAAATTTAAAATACCAATATATATTAATAACTAAATCTAATATTTTAATGATATGATAATAACTCAATAATTATCGTAAAAAAATTAATGAAATTTCAAACTTTTATTAATTTATGTATACTTTTTAGTCATTGTTATTGATAATAAAACACAATTAATTAATATTTTTAAGAAAATTAGCTTTGCAGAAATATTGCAAGGATTTAAAAGATAACTGTGGCCATGACTTTTCATAAAATATGCGTTTCCAAGAAATTTTGATCAATAACTTAATATTCTTTTGCTTACGTTAAATAATGACGTTGCACCAAAAGAATATAAGTGGTTGAACCAAAAATTAATTAAGACACTCAAGTATCTGATTTGTTTTAGTCTTAATCTAAGAAACTTTCATTTACTGTTTTAAAGTCTAGCAAAATATTTCTAACAAATTAAATCTTAAAAATTGACAGTAAATTTTTAAGAATACAAGTCTGTTTAGAAGGACGTAACAGATTGTCCGATTACGAAATTTCCACAAAAAAGCATAAATTTTAACATAAAAGGGATAAGAAAAAGAAATACGTAAAAACTTTCTTAACTGTTATTTTATCAATAATTTTAAATATTTAAAAAATTATAACAGAAAAAAGGATTTTGCAAACTCAATATATAAACATTCAAAAGTTACTAGCTCAATTTCACCTTATCTACATGTATAAATGAAATAAAAAATGATCCTGAAATAAAAATCGACTTCTGGAGTCAAATATAGCAATAAGTTTTGCTGTGAGTTTTATGTCTCGATTTATTGCTCTAAATTCTCGTTTAAATGTATGAGTGGAGCGTCATGTCAAAGTTTCGCAAATAATCCATTCATTTATAACTTTTTAACTTCTTGCTATAAGAAGACGCTTCTGAAAATGTATTAATTGATCTTAATATTCATATTTTATTCCAGTTAATCATTCACAAAAAAATAAGGAGGAATGAATTAGTTTTAAACCACATCAGGTAACAAAACACCGTGAACCTAAGCAAAATTTTAAAAGGAATGCTTGCTCTGACAATAACTTTAGTCACAAAAAATATTATGATGCAATATTTTGGTGTTCTAATGCTTTGAGAAAAATTTATAAGATATGAAGTAACAATATCATTGTGATTCAATGAAGTTATGACTATATTAACCACATAAAATCAAGGGTTTTATTATTTATTTTTGTTTATTTACGTATTGCAAAAATTCCATTGATTTACTTTCAAATTATAATTTTAGGGACTGAATAATAAAGCTTGCTTTTTTAAAAAAGGTTTCCTGAATAAAATTGTTCATAAATCGAAAAAAAAATTGCATGTAACTATTATTGAAAGCCTTATTATCATAATTCCATAATATCTCTGCTATCAAAAATTACTCCGTTAAATTGGTTACAATAATCATTCACAGAGTAATTTCAAGAACACAAACTATAGGAAAATCTGCCATTCAAAAATACTTATCAGTGTGTATGATAAATATTTAATTCAAAGGAAGTTTGTAAACTTCCCCTTTTTTGTAACATAGCTTAACATATGATAATTGGCGCCAAATTGCCAAGCTTAATTTTCTAAGTTTTGCATAAAGTAATTTATATAAATTACAGTTTGTTAACATAATAATTAACTTAACATATAAATCGGTTTATGCTTATTTTTTATGATGGTACTATTCGTCTTTGCAAAAGACAAACATGTTGTACATTCATATACAAACACAGAGTAAAAAATCGAGAATTGCAAATTGGCCGTAACAAAATATTTTTGAACTTCAGAATGAATTTAAATCTTTAAAAAATATTCAAATACTTAAAATCAATCTAATTTTGTAAGTTATTTAAACTTCAAACCTTTTTTAGACATTATTTTAGTTAATTACAGGGAAAATATATATGTATCTGTTTAAAAAATTCTGAATTTATAATGACATCCTGAAAATATGCATTGTAGGCAGAAGAGCATCTGAGCCAAGACCCAGGCTTTATATCATTCTTGGGAAAATAATTACTTTAATGCATAAAAATCAGCACCCTCAAAAATCAATATTAGATGTAGATAACCTTCAAAAGATTTGATTTCTAACAAAATGAATAAAGGCATGTAGAGTATTCCACATTACAAATGTCAAAAATTATATTTATAATAATTGTTATTGTTAAATCGCAAAAGCCATGCTAATAATGTATTTTGTAATAAGTTATGGGCAAAACACGCAGAATGAAACTGAAGCATCAATAAAATAACTGATGATTTTGGCCCAATATGGACATTGGAAAATAATGCCAAAACTTGTCAAATTATCTAAAAATATGGATTTTTGAGTCATAAATTAAATTAAGAATCATATAAATAAGTTAAAAATAGGAGAAAAATCATACATACCATTTTATGATTGAAAGAGAGAGAGAGAAAATTTAATTGTGCTGTTAAGAACTAAGAAATAGTTTCCCCAATTTGAAGAAAGGTTTGTTTTCAACTCAAGCTTTATTGCTTTGTCATTCTAGTGTCATGTCTTAATCGTGGGAAGATTCCCTCTGAAATAAGGTTCTCATTATCTGGGATCAGTCAGTCCCGTAACAAACTGACCCTGAACGAAGGGGGGAGGGGAGTTATTCTTCAAAGTGTTCAGTAACATTCTGTGTGCTTAGTTCTTGGAAATGAGAGACCAACAACTGTGGGAATCGAAAAGTAATTACATCCAAATTTTAGAAAAATAAATACAAACTTAGTTCGATTTTCTTCTCCTATTTACCTTATCATTCACAAATTTACTATACCATTAGATTCCAAGCATTTCCGGTTGGCATTTGCAAATTTTCTTTTTGTTTTGGGATTATATGGATAATGTAAAAGCTTGGAATTAAATGGAAAATATGAAATTTTCTGCATAGTATGTATGCTTAAAATTTGCTTCTTAAATTCTGATCGAATTTCTTGTCTATATAACCATGTATTAATGTCCTTGATCATTTTTGTACTTTAAAATTAAATTACTAATTACCTAAAATTGTTGACTTAAAATCAAATTAATCCAATTTATAAAGAGTTTCATTTCAGAAGGAAAGAAATTATGTAATAGGAATATAAAAGAATTGTTCATAATTGTTATTTCAAATTCTAGCTTCACAAAATTTTACTTTTAAGATTGAATAAAAAGGGAAAAATCTTCTCTTATTAAAACCATGCTTAAAGAAAAATGAAAATATACTAAAAATTTATGTAAAAGGAAATAATTTCAAAATAAATCATTATCAAAATAGAAAATAAAATTTCTATTTTAATAATGTAACAAAAAAAAACATCAATATTATTTTTTTAAATATACTAATAAAATATTAGTACGATAACGAGAGAAAAGATGTTCAATGTCTGGTTAAATGTGAGAAAAATATGCAATTTTTGCTTATCATAATAATTAATTCACAGTAAAAAAATAATTAAATAAAATAAAAATTAAAGAAGCTATTTGTTTAAAAACAACTACAGAGGATATTAACACATATTTAGAACGATTTCGATAACGAATTTTAAAAAAATAAATGTTTGAAAATAAAAATTTTTGGCAACAGCTTATTATTTGAAATGAAAAATATCGTCTGCTACTTTTAAATTTATTCTTCTTTCAAAATGTCACATATAAACATGCTATGAACTGAAGGATATGTTTTTGCCCTTTCCGAAGATAAACGTTCTTATTCCAGAATTCAAAAACGTTGTGAAATGCATGGTATTAAAATTTCTTAGTGCAAAATAAACAATATTATTAATCGGACTGGTAAAAACTGTCAATCATTATTTCTACATAGAAAGAAGACTCGAAGCGAATATCCTCAAAAGGTATGTTCTGTTTCAAATGTTTCTAAAGTGAAATCGCTGGTAACAAGATAAAATACGCCAACACAGAAATCTATTGTAAAGTCTTTAGATACATCTGTATCAAAAATAAATAAAATAATAAACCAGTATTTACAACTTAAAAATGTTAAAAAACATAATGTTCACCAGCTTTTGCCGAGACATGTGACTCAACGCAAAACATTTTGTAGAACCCTGTATGAAAACCACTTAGCAAGAGATAAATGGAAAAATGTGACCCTTGGGGAAGCATGGGTTTACCTAAATGACTGTAACAAAAAAAGGTCTTTTTACTATAAAAAATAAGGAGAAAAAAATGTACAAACCCGTTTCCGTCAATGTAAAGAAAGTTTCAGCAAAGGGCTTATGATTGTCGCAGGTCTCTCCTACAATGGGAAATTAAAAATAAGAAGAGTGGAAAGAAATGTTAAAATGAACTCATCGTACTATCAGAAGGTTTTATGCACAATATTTACAAAAGCAATTCCACTTCTTTTTCCCAATGACATTCAAAGTGAGAAACTTTATCAAAACAAAGCTATAAGTCATACTTCGAGAATTACCACTGCATTCCTTGAAAAAAATGCTGACTAATACAGGTATTGCATGTATACATTTTCAACATATCCCTCCGAAGTCTCCTGACGTTTCACCTATGGACTATTTTGCCTTTGGTCTGTTAAAAAAGGCTCTTTCTAAACGCAAACCCACCACGATAGATGGACTCTGGAAAGTAGTGGAAGAGGAATAGAAAGCAATACCCTTGGAAATATTGCGAAAAGCTCTTCTATCATGGAAATCACGATGCAGATTTATTGTCCAGGATAAAGGCTATCAGATCGAACATTTAAAAAATAATCTTTACATTTTAAACATTAATTAAACGACCTCAAAATCGTTCTAAAAATGTGTTAATACTCTCTGTATAAGCATAGTCTATCGTTTAGATAAATAAAGAAAGAAAGAAGAGAAAGGTAATATGTTTTTTAACATCAAAAATATCTAAAAGTTATTTCAAGTTATTTCTCTTTTTAATTGAAATATTGTTGCTTAATTTATATTTCTAGTTTGAAATTCTTTTATTTAATAAAGTAAAAACTAAATAGTAGAAGTCTGATAAGTTGGAACTGATCCCATTCGGATAACGAAAATTTGGTTTATTGGATTTTTTTTCGGGAAAAAGAGTTCATTTTTATTAATTATTGCAAGTTGAAATAGGGGCAAAAAAAAACTATATATATTTTTTTTAAAAAAAAAAGAAAATGCCTAACATTTACATGTCAAGGTACTTACAAGTGCTGTATATTAATACTGTATGTATGTACAATGTGTATTGTAAAAGAAAATTATCGTTTGCTGAACATCTCGATCAGTGTAAGCAACCAAATCAGCCTACAGAGAAAATTTGCGTGTGAATTTGCTTTACTTCCAATAAGTTGACCATCATCTGCAACTAAAAATTCAGTGCCTAACTAATAATCCACTCTCCTATATCTTCAACACAAACTTCTGAGCATCCAAAAAATTTCAAAAGAATGTTTCTGAATTCTTCTTGTGATAAGGCATTCTCATTTTCTCTCTTCTCTTACCTTTCTTTTCTAGAGCTTTTTCTTTTTTTTTTTTTTTTCTTTTTCTTTTTTTTTTTTTTTTTTTTTTTTTTGAAAACGATTGGTATAGACGAAGTTTGGACAGTCAGAATTCAACTGTAATTAAAATAATTTTTGTAAAAGTATCGTGAAACTAACAAATTTTGGCAAGTTCATCAGAAGTCATCGTGAAATTTTTGTACTATAAATAACGCAGAGAAATTATATTAAATTAACATAATTAATAATTTCAAATTATATAATAAATGTTAAGCCAATGGTAATTATTAACGAAAAAAAAATTTTTTTTTGAAGAATATCTTGTTGAGCATCACAATTAAACTATTTACATAAAGCATTTTTTCTTAACTGCTTTTATAAAACTTTTATCACAAATATTCCAATCAGAAAAAGATAAATCTCTAAAATTCGTATTTTCGAAAATGAAGTTATTTCAACAGATACTGAAAACACCAAAAAGTACATAAAAAAAATAAAGAAAAAATTCAAATTACGTAAGACAATATCATTACTCAGTGTACATGAATATTTATGTATATTAAAAAGTGAATTCGTTAAAAATTTAAACTATTAATTATTTGTATGTAAATCAAAAAATAAAAATAAATTGATTGATGATTTATGGTAATTATTTATTGGCAGTAATGATATAAAATTGCTGCAGGCATTATTAACACTAAATGCGCCTCATATGTGGAATGGAAAAGAATTTATAAGGAAATTTGTACAAGTTACTTAATTTTCTCGTGCAAATTGGATGAAAGATTGAAATTATTAGTGTTATTATTTGAAAATGTTAAATAATGCGCATGTCTTAAAAACCAATATAATTCGTTTGTAATTTAATATTCATAAATTTGGAGGGAAATATGCATACACATGTAGTTTCTTTCTTGTAAACTCTAAAATTGAAATTCATAAACATATTTTTCTCCAAAAATTTATATGGCTACTTTTTTTTTAGTTTATTAATAGCAATGAAACTTTGTTAATATTTTTTACTAAACATTTCTGCTTAGTGTAGTCACATTAATAAATAACAGTTCTGTCTTTTTCAGCTGCTTCAAATTTATTTCGTTTTAATCCTGAATTTTCTTCTTAAATTATTATGGAAATCAAAAAGTATCAACAAAAGCTCGATTTTGTCACTAGATTTCTGCTGTTTTATTTTGCGTGAAAACCAATAAAGGCTGCAATAAATAGAATAAAGAATCTATCTAAGAAATTTTAAAATATAAAAAAGGTGGTTTGTCTAATAGCATAGAATGAAATATAATTTACACCTCAATAGCAAAACTTGGGAGGGGGGGGGGACTAAATGCTTAATGACGCATTTTATCCTATGTTCTTGCAATATAAATGCAAGCAAAATTTAGTGATTTGAACTTTTTTTTTCATTATTTTAATCACACTAAGTTTAAAAGAAATTTAATGTAAACTATAGTTGAATTACTTGGGGTTTTGACAAAAATGAGTTATTTAAATTTGTGGAAACTGAGAATCACTGGTGGAAATAAAATGAATTATTAAATTGTTCATAAAAGCAATAATTTTAATAATATAAGGTTGAAATTTCATCGATTTCATCAAAATCTTAATTTTATTTTTTTCAAATAACTAAGTATTCTCCTTAAAAAATTTTTTAAACAAGCTTATTTTTTCAAAATCTTTTGTTTTTTAATAGATTATATAATAATTAAGGCAACTTTCTTCATAAATTTTATCTTTTTTTATTAAGAAATATAATATTGTCACTTACTAGTAATTCTACTAAACTAAAACTACTAAATTTTAGATTATAATTTCAAATTGGTTACGATGATAAAAGGAATTGTTTTCATGGCGTGAGTATTTTTGAAAATAAGAAGTTCTAATTTCTAGGCAATCGATTTTGAACTGTCTCACACCCCACATAAATGATAAATGAGAATTCGTAGTTTATTATTTATACGGTCACATTTATGAGTTAAACTTTCAGAAGAATATCTTTCGAGCATTTTTCATAAATATCTGAAGTAAAAAGAAAAAGTTTTAAAAATAATTCCCCTTTTATAAGCATTTTTGAAACTTTTTTTTTAAGGGAGGTGAGAACAATTTGGCGTATTTAGAAATTCCCCAAAATTAGTTCCCTATATCCTATTCAAATATACTACCACTATACAATTCACAGAATAAATATGTATAATACGATAAAATTTCAGTAGATCAGAAAATGAGAGAGAGAGATTAAAGAATGGTTAATTCTAGATCACCCAGAGTACAGAAGTTGATTATTGTTTTTCTATAAATATTATAATAAAATATTACGTATATTCGAAATGGCATTGCAATGAAATTAAACGTTACCTTCATAAATTTGCAAAAGCTATAATTGGCGCTTGAAGTTGTACGAAACCAAAAAAAAAAGTTCTGCGCAGATTTTTCAAGGATGGTTTGTTGATCCCAGATTCATCATAGGCAAGGTTTAATCTTAAGTATACTGTGTACAATCTTAAACAACTGGCAAAAATATATAAATAGATAAATTCTGATTATTAGAAGTAAGTTGTAAATTTACACTGCTGCCCACCCAAATTTCAACACCAATAAAGGCAAGAGATATCACATCAAAATTTATTTTGTATATAAGTGGTATTTATAGATACATGTTGACCAAGTATCAAATAATAAAATTTATAGACTTCTGTGAAGTGTGGTTCCTGCCAAAATCAGTGGCCAGAGTAGCCGCAATTGCTGGAAACCACCGCTGCCACACCCTTTGGCATTGATTCAAAGAGACTTTGGTTATGTTCTAAGGGTACATATAGCGGTGCAAGTGAGTCCTGGACTGTACCTTTAGGTTAATGGGTTTGGAATACTCGCCCATCAACAAGTGCATCGTAATTTTGAACCACGGTCAGGTGACGAGGTCACACTTGAGCTGGCACCCTCCTCTCCACCACATCCACGCCATACCGGCGGAAGGACTTTGGACGTCACGTACTAGCGTGGACACGTCCCCATCCCACGGAGCTCCAATAAACCAGTGAAGGGAAGAAAGACGTGGTTACCCTCCCAACCACTGCCCACGGCAAATGATGCTTCATTTCGCTAAACTTACGAAAAGTGACGTGAAGCTACTGAGCCACTGGAGCTCTTTCTAAGGATACAGTAAATTAAGCAGCTTCCACACGTGCCAAAGTTGATATGGTGTGATAGCTGGGGATGTAATCTGGGCCAATCGTTGAGCAACCACGGACAACAGATTTTCTATCGGCGAAAGATCCGGAGAGCGAGCCGGCCAAGAAAGCAATTGAATGTGGCGATGGATGAAGAATTCTTAGACAATGCGTGCCACGTGTGGTCGTGCATTATCCTGTTGAAATATGGTTGTGGGGAAGCCCTGAAGGTAAGGAAAGGCAACTGGCTTTAACACCTCGGAGATGCAACGCTGACTGTTTAAAGTACTTGCAATGCAAACTAGAGGAGTGCGAGAATGATATCCAACACCGTCCGACACCATAATATCGGTTCAGGACCAGTGAGATGATGTATAACGCAGCTGTCCAGCATCCTCTCTCCAGGATGTCCCAGACTCGAATGCGACCATCATGGTGTTGCAGACAGAAGAGTGACTCCTTCATTAAAGACAATTTTATTCCATTCTGCAGTCTACATCCTTCTTTCATCGCATCACTGGCAGCAGAGACGTCTGTGGTTCTGTGTCAAGATTAGACAAAGCAATGGACCTCTTGCGGACAGACCACTCTACTGTAAAAGGTGTCTAATGATAAGCGCAGATACTGTATGTTGCGTTTCAGACTGAATGTGCTGTGCTATCGTTCGTGATGTGGCTGAACGATCCGTCACTGTTATGCGCACAATATGCCTGTCATCACTTGAAGAGGTGTACTGAGGTAGATGCGATCGAATACGTCGGTCCGTCGTACCCTCCTGCATCCAACGATCCGCATTACGGTTGTTTGGTTTCGTCTAACACGACTATCGATTTTTCTAAAAGATTATCTTTGTAGGCCATTATCCTTCCTCGGATGATAGTTTTTTTTTAAAAACCACAAGAAAATCACAATTGCTGAACTTGAAATCGTCGAAATCTCCAAGTCTTAAATACTGCTTTGAAGTGGCGCCACATGTGCGCGTGATGTGCGTCTGCGCTGAAATTCTAATCGTTTGCATATCTAACCTTCGCTAATGTATGTTGTAAATTTCAAGTTATTTGCATACTTCCTTCAGGGTGTTGCATTTACGGTGGCCAACAGCGTATACGTAACTTCGTATTTTGACGCTCTGGTCTTGGTCAGTTCAACTGGTCATTTTTTTTTTCTAGGTTTAAGTAATAAGTGAAATATCACTCACTCTATGCATAAAAAAATTGTGCGTTAAATTAAAATCTGAAGTAACTCCTTTTATAGCACTGAATAATAACAGATGAAATTCTTATAAGAGTTGCTTTGTTCTCTACTATTTATGAGAACCTCAACTTAAAACATTTTATTCAGAATAGTATTCATTTATAGAAATTTTGAGCCTTTCTTAAAATTTTTCTCTTAGATAAAATTTTAACAAACTTTTTATAGATTTAATTTAATTAATTAATTACAAATTTTTCAATATTTTCTTATTAAATTGCATAGATATGTTTAAAAAAATTATTTCTGTTTACTTTGAAAGTTGAAAATGTGATTTTATTAAAAAATCAATTAAATGGATTTATTCAAGAATGGCTGTATGGACAATTAAAAAAAAAATTAATATGCAGTTATTGTTTTCATAAAGGAAAGTTATTGCAAGATTAAATTGTAGCTGTTAATTTTAAGTTTATACTATTTTCCAACTAATTTTCTGGTATTCGAATTTTGCACCAAATAATTCACAATTATTTACGTATACCCGAGAACACGAAAACGAAGAAAATGTGCATGTTTCACTGGTTGGAGAAAATATACTGCAATCTCTTCAGTTGAATTAACGTTTACTAATTTATGTTTTAAAGTATGTAATTTTAAACTTATGATCATGCATATTGTTTTGGTTTTTTGACCATTACTCCCTTTTAAATAGTTTTTCTAAAAGTGTCGGAGAATACTCCCAAGAAAAAAGTTATGGAAGCAGTATTGCCTGAGAATGTCAAAATTTACAAATTTTAATTCTTTCAAAGCGTCTGTTAGCTATCATTTAGCTAGATTTAGGGACGTCCAGTAGATGAGCAGTACTCCGAAATACAAATACATTATACATGACATAATTTGGATGAATTTTGTTTGTATTATTCTGATAGTAATCCAGCGGGGTTAAATGTATTTTCTAATTTTAGACAAGATCTCTAGTTGAATGATAAAAGTTATATAAATCTTACATTTATGGGAAAAGTTTCTTTGTGTATTTGTATGTAATTTGTAGAATAGTGGTGATCAAACTTAGGTATAAATGATATGAGGAATGTATTAATATAAAATAGTACATATTCTTAAAAGTTGTTTCCATTAAGAGATAGAATTCCTGAAATAAAAATAGGGAAAAATCAGAATTCCTGAAATAAAAATAGGGAAAAATCAGTTTGCTACTGAAGGTATTTTTTGCAACCATTCTTAACAATGTTATACCTCCCAATTCCTAATATGATCAAATTACTCCAAGGCCAATCCCGCCAAATGCAGCAGAATGATATCAGCATCTGCCAGACAATGGAGAGGCGACGATAAAGCCCTTCACCCTCGCATCCCACTTGCATCACTCCATTATTGGCTTCAGCTGGAGTTCGACAACCGACTTGAATATTGAATTAAGTATTAAAACCAGTGCGAAGGCGTATTGCGAACGTACTAACGAAACAGAACGACCCCAGGATGGCGGTTCGGATTAAGGCGACTCTTTAGAACAATCGGTGAAAGGCTTAGAACAATTTCTAGAGCAAATTGCTTCCGGGCAGACGCATTGTTGACCAAACCTGGCCTGCCAGCGCTCGAGGATTGATTTAAAAACTTCGCAGCTCCAAAGAGGAGATCACTATCGATATGTAATGCGTCGGATATCGATTCAGAAAGAGATTAAGCTGCAAATGATTTGATGGACACTTTCGCGAGAACAAATGCTTATAAATTATTGATGCTGGTAGTCTGATGAGCATCAGGACAGAACCGGAAAAATCACTCTTACTGATTTTTTTTCTTCAGTCGTACTTTGATCTTTTCCTTTCACATTTCTCGGTGGGGGTTAGCAGCTAGTCAAAAAGTGACAATTTAATAGTTGACATGGTAGACGTGCACCGCTACGAGTGATCTGTTACGAACTTTGTGGTGTGAGTTAAGGTCTGCAACACTTATTGTTTTAAGTCATTCATCAAATTTAAGTACGTCGTAAAAACTCTGAGTGAATAGAGATAACTTAATGGTATATGATGATTCTATTTAGCCTCTTTTAGTTCATAACTTGACTTAGAGACACAAGTGCCCTGGCTGGCATCGTAGGTTAAGTTTACTCAAGTTCTGTGAGATCGGGTTTATGTAGGTGTAGCAGAGTGATTTCGTGAGTCAAATTAGTGTTATGATAAGTTTTTAACTTTCATAAAAATCAAAGCAAGTCGAATGTATTTAAAAAAAAAATTATGAAATATCTTATTTCATAACTGATAAAAAAAAAAAACATGATAAGGAAAATTGGGAAGAGCATATTTATAAAGAGATGAAATGCACACTAGATTTTGATTATCAGAATGAAATTAAAGAAATTTTAAGAAATTAAGATTTTGAAAATGTGTAAAAAACATGTGAAAAACGCAAAATCACACATTAAAAAAAATTCTTATTTTAAGTTTCCTTTGAATGCTATAATTTTTAATTTAAGGATAGCTTAAGCATATCCCAGATAGGATGTATAAACTGTTGACCTTTCTTCTTAATGTGAATAAATTATAAGTATAACTTATACATTAAGAAAAATATCAAATCATAACTAATAAAAGAATTCGTAACCGTGTGTACCTAACTTTCAATAATCAGTACTCTCAAACATATAAGCAGAAAATAAATATTTCTAAGTATAAGTAAAAAATAAACATAAGGGTTGAAAAATGAGAAAGTTTGTAACACTTTATACATAAAAATCAATAAATAATATGCTATTTACAAGTAATTATCATGGTGTATTTTTTATTTTGTCTCATTGATTTATAAATTTATATTTTTATATCAAAAACATAAATTACTCAAGGTGATATAAATACAGATTATATGAAAATAATGTTAGTAATTTTCTTTTAAAAGTTAACTTTTAAGCACAAAAAATAAAGGAATTTTAATGTAATTCAATAAACTGCATTAAAAAATTTTATTGATATTAATTTCGTTAGTTTGACTATTCTTTTTTAAAAAATTTGTGTAGTTTCGACATATTATTTCCTTCCATAAAATATAGTAATTAAAGAATTGGTAACGGTTTGAAAAAGAAAAAGAAAACAAGAAAAAAAAGAAGTCTTATATATATATACATATATAAATAATAAAATTCCTTAATTAACCTTCCATGGACTGCTATAGTTTAAAAATATGATTTAATTGAAGAACATTAAAATAGAATTATAAAATATTAATTTTAATTTTAGTAAGGGCGAAAAATATTTTTTTTTCAGAAAACAAACAGGAGTTTTAAATTGAATAACAAGTTTTAGATTAAGAATTTCATTTACTACGTATAAGAATGTCTCTCATAAATTTTGCAATTAAATCTTGAATTCCCAAGATTAAAATGCAATAACACAGTGAATGTTCATAAAAAATTACATTTTTATAAATCAGTTGATAAACATTTATTTTTTTGTTTTTCAGTCAGATGAAACTTTAATTTTTTATTAGTTAGAAAACAACTCGTCAATTTTAATTACTTTTAATTAAGAAGTTTATTTTATCACAGTTTCATTTTTTTAAATGTTGAAACTAAAAACCCCATATGTAATATATTTAGAAATTACAAATAATTTTTTTTTTCGAAACATTTTTATAATATACTGTTGGATTATTTTTACAGTCTTACTCTTGATTTTAGAAAAAAGAAAGGAAAAAAATGGTCATGGCCAAATAAGAGAACAAATCGAAAAATATGCAATGCAGCAAAGAAAAACCTCGTAAAAATTATCGACATATCTTTTAAATCCTTTTCGTAGAAACATTTTTATTAATAAGTGTAGATACAAAATAGAATTTGGATACATGAATCTTTTAATTAATAATAAAAATTAATGCCATTGTATTAGAGAGTTTATAGTTTTAAAATCAACAGTTATGCGTTAAATACATTTCTGCACAACAAACTTTATAAATTAATAATAACCTAAAATGCACTAAATTGTGATTTATTATTGTTTATAATATAATATTATCAAATTATCAAAAAATATCATTTGATATTTATTTAAATACAGATCATTTTAACAATGATTTTTTAAAATTCATTTCTTCGAAATACATAGCACAAATGCACATAATATATACATTAAAACGATATTTTAAAAACACGAAGTTTTGCAGAATGTTATAAAAATTTTAATGGATTATTGTCGATTGTTTTGAACATTTGGAATCCATTCATTTAAAAGTATTCTTCATCACTGAAAAAAAAAAATTTAATCGAATAAAATTGCTCCATATTGTTGGAGCAATAGTTGATCACGAATAGATGTAGTTTCTTAGGTATTTTCTCCTTACACAATATCAAATTTTAAATAGAATATATTAGTATTGGTAGTTAATACTGTTTTGCTGCTTCTTCATAACATTTTTTTTTCCTAGTCAATGAACTATTTTTTTATATAAGCATATAATGCATTTTGCAATTTATACGTTTTGCTATTGTTTAAAATAATTCTTTTTAATATTAGATTTTTAAATGAAAGGATTCTGTTCTACGAAAGATTTCCAACAAACATATATTTGTTTGAATCTTTGTAAGTAAAACATTTATTCTGCGTATAATTTTGATATAACAATAGTCAAAATATAAATAGAGTATCTTACTTATAAAAAAAGAAAAATCTTTATTTGTGAAAATTTTTGTTAAAAATTTAAATTATTGCTTAGAAATTTTTCGTGACGACCCACCTGCTTTTTATTTATTTTAAAAAAAGAATATATATATATATATATATATATATATATATAAAATAAGTGATTATTTTAATAATTTTTCAATTTGTTGAGTGTTTAATTTTTTGAGTGTCATACAACTACATGTTGCCTTATCAAAACTGTAACAATCATCGCAGAAAGTTGTTTCTAAACATGCATTTTGAAACCCATAAAAGTACGATGAAGTTAAAAACTTCAAATCGATTCTGCACATAAATATTTTAAGGGAATTATGAAATTTAAGATAAGATCTCCAAACAATTCATTAGACGTGCACCAGTTCACATTCTTTTCCTTCTACTGGGTGCCCTAAAAAGACGCGCATTTAAGATTCCTGATTTTTTTATTAAGATTACAAAATAATCAACACTTAAACTCATTATTTTGGTCTTAATTATAAAATGAAAATACTACATGGCACTGGAAAAAAATTATTTTTCCCTATCGAATTTTTTTGTCCTAGTTACTATTTAAATGAATCCATGGTACATGAAAAGCACTGATTTACCAAAAATATTAATATTGTTACAAATAAATAAACTTTACTTTTGATAGAAGAAGTTGCTTTAAGAAAGCATTTTCCTAAATAAAAAATATGAGACGTAATAAAAAATGCTTTGGGAGTTTTTATACAAGAATTTTAGTGTATGAAAAACGAGAACAGTTAAAATTAATCTATCAATAAGATTATATACAGGCAAATTATAAATTTCTAAAATAAGAAAAGTTACATCAAATTTATTTTTCAAATGTTAGATTAATGGAACTGCTAGGATTTATTTTAAACAATATTTTGCTATAAATATAAAAATTATCTCATTCTTACAGGATTTTTCGATGTTGTTTCTCTTTACTTTGATATCATTTTATCCTGATTTTAGTATATGCTTTAAAATTACAATACAAATTATATATTTTTTGAATTTAAAAGTATTAGGCTCTTAAATAATCATAGGACGATTTGTAAATTTTTTCGAAATTGGATTCTAAAATTTCTCGAACTCTTTGGACATCACCTCCGTCATATTGAAGTAGAAAATTTAGCTTATATATAAACCTTATGTCAAAATTATTTTAATTTATTAAAATCAGAAATAATCAAACCATTATGATTTTATGAACAAATTCTTTTTACGTTTTATATTTCCAAGAACTTTTGAAATTTTTGGGGGAAGTGCATACATGTATTAATATAGCAACACCATTGTATATATATATATATATATATATATATATATATATATATATATATATATATATATATATATATATATATAAATATTATAATATATTTCGCAGTTTATATAAAACACTCTGCAGTATTGTTTTGTATGAATTCAGAAGACCGCAGCAAAAACTTAAAACGCACGTAAAAACGTTAATTATCAATGAAAATTACATATTACACATTTTAATTGTAAGATAATAAAATTAATTAATCTTCTTATATATATATATATATATATATATAAATATATATATATATATATATATATATATATATATATATATATATATATATATATATATATATATATATATAAAAATATATAGTTATATATATTTATATATATATTTATATATATATATATATATATATATATATATATATATATATATATATATATATATATATATATATATATATAAATATATATATTTATATATATTTATATATATATTTATATATATATATATATATATATATATATATATATATATATATATATATATATATATATATATATATATATATATATATATATATATATATATAAAGCAAGGTAATTTTATTTAGACTTCTTACAACTGCTAGTAACTCCTGAAATTATAGGTTATGATATTCACGAGACTTTTGTAGTTGACAATATTCATGAATTAATTGCTTTGCATAATTTTCTTCAACATAAGTTATAATTTAGAGCTTAGTGATTTACATATAGATTGGTGATAAACGTTTTAAGCGTATAGGATGGTACATTTGGCTTCGATTATTAAAATTATCAAATAAGGATTAAAAAATGTTTCTTAATTAGCTATTCTAAAATTAAAAAATCAGTAATAAAATCTCCCTTTAATTATAAACAAACTTTTTTCTTTAAATAACTATTTTGCTTGATTATAAAGCGACTATTTTGGCCCTTTTAAAATATCAAGTTTTGCAACTTGAACTACAACTGTTTATTTGAGGACTTGAATAGAGATGCGATTCATAGATAAGAATACGATTAATGTACTCACAAATCATTTTTAAGAATCATAGTCGCATGTGGGCTTTATATAAAACTTATATCATACTTCAGGTCGGATCGCTCTTTATTCCTTCAAGTGGATGAAATGTAGTTTGAGTATGACATTTCTACATAATTTTATGCATACATTAAAATAAATAACCGAAAATCATTAACGTGATCTTAATCTTTTTTTCCTCAGATTAATTAATTTGTCCTTTTAATGAGAGAAAAACCAAGATTTTTTAATGTTTTACTTAGGTGGGGTGCAGATTAATGTCTTCTCAATCATCAAAGCTCAAAAGTGGATTATTGAAAGCTTCATTCTATCAGCTAATTTGTTATTGTTTAATTATATTAATTTAATTATTTGATTTCAAGAAAATGTTAATTTCGTTAACGAAAACAATATTTAATTCATTTAATTATTTTTTATAGTTTCTTAATTGATTGATGGTTGACTCTATCAACTAATTCGTTGATTTGTTTAATTTATTAACTTGATTGTATTGAAAACGAAAAATAAATAAAAATAAATTAATTACGCTTTCATTTTAATGCGTAGATTGGTAACTTGAAAAATGAATCAAATTTCGACAGTGGATCAATTTTGTTAATCAACACAAACCTACATTATCTAGATAATCTATTTTAACATTATAAATACTAAATCTGGATATAAATGTTCTCATTTGATGAGAATGAAAACATTAAGGTTGAAAATCAACAAGCTATCAGAATGAGTAAAAAAAAAAGTTCTAATTGGTACGTTTTCTGAAGATTATGAAAAAATGCTCATCCTAAATTGGTGAGACTCGTAATTTTCTAAATTTGAATGCTCTATCTCATATGAATACTTTGCACTTGTGTGCGTTGTTAAATTGGCATCTCTTTGCAGAAAGCTGAATTTTCCTTTATGGCATCTCATGAGAACACACACAAATAATGTTTTTATGAAAAGTATTGATCAAGATCACGTTATCTTCAATCAGTTTTACTTCTGAAACATTCGATTTTTAACTTTGCATAGTATGTGCATAAATGTGGGAAAATTACCAGCCTGTACCGATTGGTCAAAAAGCATATTTTATAAGCATATTTTTTTAAATTTATTTTTACAAGATTGTTTCTTATATTTAATGATGTCGATTTTTTTCATAAAATCGTTATTTACGATGCTGTTTTTGCAATATTAAACATTTATAGTGATTTATATGTAACATTAATTTTTTTAAGAAAACATAAATCTTTCTTTGTTGAAAAAAAAAAAGAACTATTTCTCAGAACAGAAAAATAGTCTAAGACTCCTTGAACAACAGGAACACAAATTCTGAGATTTCCTCTTCTTTTTTCTAATTTCAGTTTGTAAAATATTGAATGCCTTTTTAGTAAGAAATATGTCAATATGCAACTAGCTCATGTAAGCATAATTGGACCTTACTCACGTTAAATTTAAAGCACGCTAAAATGTAATTCTAAGTGCATGTGCGAAATCCTGTTTGGGATAAAATTCGCTATAATTCCATTATTGTCGGAATATTGAATCGTTTGGCGACATTGTTTGGCAAAACAGAGAAACTGTACTTCATTCTATACTTCCCATTATTGGCTGATTATTGCCTCATTTGTCGAAATTTTCTAGTTTGGCGAAAATTATCAACCAGACTTCACACTTCAGCAATACCGCCAAAAGTAAAAAAAAATTTTTAAAAATGTCATTTAAGGAATTTTTAGTAATGAATGACAAAGGTCAGTGATAATTTGATTGTCTTCTGAATTGTGAGATTGCGTGTGTGTTAAAACTGCAGGCTCTAAAGTTGTCTGTCCTCTCTGGGTCACGAGACAACCTACTTACAGATGCTCACTGAGATTACATTGAAATGCAAAAAGAGCCCAGGCCTAATAAAGGAGCCAGAAACATCCTCATTTCAAAAAAGAAACAACGTACAAAAGAAATGAGTGAGTTTCTCAAAATTTCATGATGAAAATGGACAAGTACCGAGACTTGATGACAATGCTTCCGTCATTTCATTTTTATTAATATTGTTAAAAAATAATTTCTTAAAAAACATTGATGTAAATAATATGTTTTTAAAAGAGCATTCTTTATTGAAATTTAAAAAAAAAAAACTAATTCCATTGTTTTTACAAAAATAATTACAGAATACTATCGAAGATGCTTGAATGGTTCTGTACATCATCAACTTTAAAAATAATGATTATTACAAGTTGGAATCAAATTTTTGTGGTCTAATTCTTGGATTTAATAAAGTCAATTTATCATCTGCTATCTAAACATGTTGCCAAAAAAAATTAAGTAATTATTCGAAAAGCTAGATAGTAATTTATCAAGAGATTACTACTTATTTCCCAATAAGGTATTATTTATCAGGAGATATATAAGTGGAACTATAAATTGAACCATTTGCAAAAAAAAGTAAGAATATACTTAAAAGTAATTGCAAAAAAACAAAGGGCGTTTTATTATCAAAAGAAAGTCGTGAAAATGTAAAATTGGTTTTAAAGAAGCCAGATAAAATTTGTGTAAAAGATTCCTGATCATTGCTGACACCTCTTATAATAAAAAATGAACATTGGGGAAGATTTTAAAAAAAATTGTCACATCGATTTTATTATTTCAAAAACATTCTAGTTCTTGTTTTTAAACAAGATATTCAAATGTTTATCTAGATAACCTAAAGCTGTAGAACTTTATCAGGACGAATAGGCATCTTCTAAATCTGATATTTTAGAAATCCAAATAAAACAAATAAGGTAAGACGATATGATAAATCCAAGGAAAATTACTTATATTGAACTCAGTGGTACGACAACCTACATGGGGTTGTCGTACCACTGAGTTCAGTTGAGTCCTGCAGTCCCAATATCTGTTTTCATGACCTAGGATCTGATCTTAGCACGTGTAACGGTTAGGTGTTCAGTCTAACTCCGAAACATCCAGTGTTTAGTTCCTAAGCATGCTTGAAAACTATTCATATCTTTTGCAACTTATTTGATGTAAAATAGATTTAAAAAAAATGTGTATTTAAATTTAAAAAAAATTCAAACATATCATTAGAATTTTGCTGGATTAAAAAGGATTGCTCAGAATCAAAGAAACAAAATTTTCTTTGTCATCTTAAAAAAAGCACCACTTATTTGAAAATCCAGGTATAATATGATAATTAGAATAATGAAAGACTTTTGAAAATATAGCTGTAAAAAATTAAAACAATTATTTTTATAATTTTATATTTATTTCAAAAGTCATTCCTGTAAAAAATGTAAAAACTTTTGTATATTTTTAATTGGTGAAATATTTTAAATAGTTTAAAACGTTATCCACAGTCAATTATAATCAAAATTATCCTTTTAAGAAAAATGCAAAATCATTTTTAAATGATGGATGTGTTTTCTTTCAAGACAGGTGATATTAAAATAAAAAATAAAAAATTATCCTCGAGAGGTTGTAAAATTGACAGATAACTTTCTTTTAAAAAAAATACTTAACTGTTTTTCAAACTATTTTCCAATACCTAATAATATAAATTTCCTAAGTTACTTTTTAAACTCGATTATAAGTGGCTTATAAATTCATATTATGTTCAGTGTCTATGATTATAATATAATTGTATAAGTATTGTTATCTAATATTCCTGCATTTCATTCGCTTATACTTCTTTACGGTACATCAGTATACTACATCACTTTTTCAATATTTGCAACATACATTAAAGTGACTACTTAATATTAAATTCCGTAGCATGATTGAGACAGAATAAAAGTCCTCATAGTTTAACTTTGACAAGATTTGCTTAGTGCATTCATTTTAATCAAATGTTGTATCTTTATCACAAACAATAATTGATTATTGTAGCAAAAATGGTGTAATCAGTGGTGGAAAAGATTAAACCGTAAGCTTTGACACGCCGCGTACTAAACAGACTAACAGCCTAAAGCTGTTGCAAGGTAATTTAAAGTTGACATATCAAACTCTACCTTCCAGGAGATCTTTTCAAAGGTAATGGTTCGTATTAAATGCATCCGAAGGGAGAAAGTCTGAAACAATCCTAATCATCCATACTGAATGTACATATCGGTGTGTGCCGGCAAGTCTTGCACCGTACCTAAATGTTAATGTGCTTGAAATACTCTCTCATCACCAAGTGTCTCGTAATTTTATACCAGGTCAAGTGACCAGCTTACACTTGAGCTGACATAACTCCTCTCCAAATTTACGCCACACCAGCAGAAGAAATTTGAACGTCACAAATTAACGTGGATACTTCCCCAACCCACGGAGCTTCAGCAATCCATTGAGGAAGAATGTGGTTAATCTTGAAATCACATCCGGCGCCAAATTATACTTCATGTTATTAATCTTAACGGGAAGCAGCATGGGTATGCAGTAAGTAGAAGTACATCCATTTACCATTCTTTAATAGTGGGTGAGATCAAACCTGACAATTTTCAATCTGTAGAGCGAGTTTCTACCTAGGGCTAGGCCTAGGTGATGTGGTTAGTCAGTATGTCATTCATTTTATTGGCAGTTAATGAATTCGAATTCGTACTTAACTGATGATCCATCGAGTTCACTATCGGTGCCTGGGGCGCATTGAATAATTCATGGTCCCAATGTCCTGCAACCTCTTCGAGTGGCAGGTAAAATATTGGGGGAGGGGTCTGCTTGGTTATTACTTCTAAATTACAGACTCCCATTAAGCTAATTTCATTTAATTGGTATAACACAACTCTAGTTAGGTACAAGGAAGTATGCTTCAGCAACATCTATATTCTACCACTAAACCGGGGTGAGACTAAATCCATCTTTTTTTTTTAAATTTTCTTAGATATAAATGGCAATCACCCCGCTAAAAAGGTTTCTGCAAATTACAGGTTGTCTAAATTCAATGCTCCTCCGATAATATGATAAGGAATGGAGAATGCCAGTTCTTGTAATTTGACTGTTATTTATGATTATGAAACCTGTGATTTGTTAACTAACTGATACACACCAACGCTTTACTGTATACATGCATTGTTATGTATTTTTAATTATTTAATGTTTTCTGTTAGGATAATGCAGAGATTTGTAAAATGAATGATTTCAAGCTTTCATCCTTTGTCCACGGTTTAAAACAGCAGTTCAGTGATTACGCGTGTATCTTCGCAATCACCAGTCCTTCATCAACAATGTTGAATGTTTGGAACTAAAATATAAATCTATGGAAATAAGCGACTCGCACAAGTTCAGAAAATTACTGGAAAAATGGACTTGTAAAAACATTACGTATTCCATACGTCAGTAATTTATGATTCCAAATCAGTAAATGGGACATGTTTGTTTCTAATATAACCAGAAACTAAATCATCTAAATAATAACAGAAAAATTATGACAATGATTTTGTAGTTTATATGAATTTTTAGAATGGTTTAATTTAATTTATGTTAATGTACGACATTGAATGAAACACAATTATATACATTTATTAAATAGTCTAAACGCTTATATGATTTACATCCCATTGTCGAATGAATGTCTGATAATAGTTATGAAATAACTTTTTCTAATGTTTAGAAAGAGTTGTCTCATAACTATCATAAGAATTGTTCAACATAGGTTCGGTAATGCAATTCTGAAAATATGGCCTGATTCACAATTACATTAATACAATAATTCTATTCCATTTCTTTTATTTTTATGGATGAATCATTCTAGAGACTACTAAATAATTATTTTTGATATTAGCATTTTCTTTTTTGTTAATTATGAAAAGATTTATTTATTACTGTGGAAAGAACTTGGAGAAATTATCTGCAGATACATTGAAGACTTTCAAATGCCTGTAGAAATTTTTCATGGGAAAATTAATAAAAAAAATTTAATTGTTTGATTTTGAGGGTTTTCACGAAAACTTGCCTAGAGTGGCCTACATTTCATCAGCCAAATATTAAAATTATAACTAAGGCAAGACAACTGTAATTATGGCTACATTTATACTTTTTCACCAAGGTATACACTTAAACTCTCATTAGAGTTCTTTAAAAATTTCAATATTGATTTACATTATTGGAATGTATTTTTTCTAGTCCCTTTAGATTTGTTCGTGCATGGATCCCGACGATTTTTCTTGTGACAGCCACATTCTTCTCTATTCACTCTTTTCAGCAACATAAAATAATCCAGAGCAATTAAAAAAATTATTAGGTGTATTGATAAAAAATGAATAACACATTTTGAACACCCCCTGTAATTTTAAGCGTGGTAAAAAGTATTCTCAACTGAATGTTAAACTTTTTTATGGATTCTATAAGATTTAATATGAATTAAAGGTGTAAGATAAGCACTTATATTTTCAGATTATATATTAAACGAATTGCTGTTACTTTAGAGTTTTATAATTAAAATCATTTTAGTTTTGTTCACAAATTTATTCTTTTAAATAATAAATTAGTACATTTTTCTCATTGTAAAATTTGAAATTTTTTTTTCCTCAAAAAGCTTCAAATAAAAATTATATGCATTATAAGCTTTTTAGAGCTTATAAATTAAATTTGAAATAAGTTGTATTGTTATCAAATTAGTTCCAAAATATTTTACTAGATGTCATTACCTTCTATATTAGATAAAGGTAATTTTAGAATCTTCTAAATTACTCCAATAGATGGCAGCACAAATTATTACAAATCCAGCAAAGTTTTAAATTTTTAAAATTAAAAATATATCTCTTTTTCTCATTAGAATGAAATAATATCTTGAACAAGAAATTAATTCTTTATTTTGCTTCATAGATTTTGTTGAAGGTTTTTAGAAATGAAAGAGTGAAATGAGAGTCAAATACAAAAGGTATATGATCATGAAAAATGTAAATTAGTATTTTTAAAACTACTAATGTAGATCATGGCGCTCTCTATGTTCTACAATAAATACTAATTTGATGGGAAAAACCTTTAATAATTTGAAATATTTATGAAGCTTAAATAAATGATATGCACATGTGTGAATATGAGTGTAATTCTCTTATAAATATAGTAAAACAAAATTGCAGGTTTACTTTTTACAATAATTAATTGCAGGTTTGTATTTGAGCTTTTTAAAACTAAGATGCTTTCTTCTATTAAATTAAATTCTTACAGTGAAACTTAAAATTTTATTGCACCAGACTTTCAAATAATAATTATAATAATTAAAAAATGTTTTCATGCTATGTATATTACAAACTATTCTATATTTGATACTCTATTTTAGGTAAATTAATCTTATTTTCATAGAAAAAATTTAATATATATTTGAGATTAGATAATTTCTCGCTTAAAGTTGATTAAAAAATTTTTCTTACTTGTTTACATAACTTTTATTTTTCTTACTTGTTTACATCACTTTTATTTTTCTTACTTGTTTACATCACTTAAATGAATTTTATTTACATTACTTTGAAAACTCTCATAAAGTATAAATTTTCTGAAATTCTAGCTAATTAATTTATACGTTTATATTGACTTTTTTTATTAATTTCTTGTTCATTTTTATTCGAGCAATAAGGCTCAGACTCAAGGGAGAAAATTTTTGTGTCACTAGATGTTAAATCAATTTGCAAATACCATTGCCTGTGATTATATAACTGCTATTTTAAAATGTTTGAAATACTTTGAGAAATCAAACAAAATTGAGACTGCAAATTCTTTCTAAAGTGCATACAGTAATTTATACTATTCTTCCGTTCGTCTAGTACTCTTCACACCAATAAAAGTACTGCTTACAGCACAAAGTTTAATTTCGATTAAGATCTTGGAAAACTATCTAATGCACAGAAAATTTAAATTTCATTTTTTATATTTTTTATATTAAATTTCATTAGTTTTGAGATACTCAATAAGGCTAAAATCAGCCTAGGCCAACAGTGCCCATATCTTGAAATACTTTGTTATGTAGACCGAGGGAAAAAAGCATGTTCCAGACAGGTGATCACTGCCTCATGTGAAACCCCCAGTATTTAGTTCACAAGCATGCTTGGAGCTCAGTTTTATCGACCCACCGAAAGGTTGAAATGCTGAGACACAAATACTAAAAGAAAAAAACTAAATCTTAAAAATTTTTTCAAATGATTACAATTTTTTAATGGATTAATGATCTGTTTTTATGGATCTGTTTAAATGGAAATATGATCTGTTTTTATGTTATGTATTGTAATTTTCTTATCGATGCAAGATACTGTTTCTATTTAAAATACTCTCATTAACAATTTGATTTTATTCGTTTTCAAATATATTATATATATTTGAAAGGTAGTTGATCCGAAATTAGAGACATGAAATAAAAAATAACTTTTGTTTGACACTAAATAAAAAAGGCATCCTTTTGTAATTTGAATTACGAATAACTATTCCCAAATACCATCTGCTTTGATAATGTACAAAATGCAATTAAAAGCTACCTTTTATATTGCCATACTGTTTTAAAATCTTAAATTATTTCCTCATAATTTTGCTGTCTTCAGTAATTCTTTTAATTAAGAAGCATTTTTTTAGAAGTTCACAAATTCCCTTATCTAAAAGATATTCCGAGATTACTAAAACTGGAAATACAGAACTTTTTCTTTCCGCTTATCATCAATTTATCCTTTTGCTTCATTCCGATCGAACGAATCTTCAATTTAATGGAATTCTGATTTAAATCGGAATTCTTATACCATTTTCAAAAGCATTCATTCCTGTTTATTATACTTTTTTTAGCTAAATATATAGCATTCAATTTTTTTTTTTTTTAAATTTAAAAAGTGACTGATATTCAAATACGTTTTTATAATGTGATCGATATTATGTCTGGTGTAGAAAATCGTGTTGCATAATTAAAGCTTATGAGTGCGTTAAAATAACAATATGGTATTATAGTAGATAATAAAGTAAATGTTATATAGAGGGGATTTTAAAATTTAATTGTGTTACCCCGATTATCTATTATAATGAAAATTCAATGTGAAACAAACTGAGTTAAAAATAATTTGTTAATTGTTTAAAAAAAAATGTGGATGGTTTCTCCATTTGGATTTTCCAAGCAGATATTTCAATGCTAAAAACATTTTAATAGCACAAAAGTTTTGTACGGTCGTCGTTGTAAAGAAAAATTTATTTGAGTAATAGTTTTAATAGAATGAAAAAAAATTCTATACCGTGTATTTTGAGAAATTTTCTTTTTAAAATTTTTGCTTTATAGGATATTATCTCATGAGACTTACTTGTTGAAATTGAATTAAACGAAAAATGTGTTTTTAGTCTACGAATTCAGATTGTGAATTGATGATGGGAAAAAAATTTCAGATATTTGCTATAGGATAAATGTAAAATTTATATTAAAAGTATCTCTAAACAAAAATTATTAATAAGAATTCGAAAAACATTTGAAGTACTGAAAATTTCATTGAATTAGGCTTCATTTTATGAGATTCGACATTTTAATATGAACAAAAATATAATAAGAAAATAATGTTGTTCTTAAGGGAAGAATTGTTTTTATGGAAGAGAAAACTTTTTTTTAACAATTCGTACAGTTCAGAAAACTTTATTTGAGTTAAACTGGTGTAAGTGGAATCCGAAAAATATTTTGTCATTAATCATTTTGCATAGATTGTAATAAAACAATCAAGGTTTTCTTAGAAATGTATTTATTTGATGGGAAGGGGGCTCGATTTCAGCTAGAAGATAGAGCAAAAGAAATAACCCACATTAATATTGTTCTCTAAAAATAAAGAAACCTTTATCGATAAAAAGAAAAACTTTTGACAACTTGTATCTACGAATATTTCAAACCGACTTCAAATTTTATCATAGTATCATCGTATCTTAGTTTACAAACACAAGATAGAATATAAATAATTTTGCTCGTAAAATAATTAAAACTGATATGATGTGAAAACTTACTCCTCTTTCAGATGTATTTATTGGATTAATTATTTATAAATAGTTGCATGTTCCATCATTCCATAAAGATTTTATTTTGATTTCTATTTAGAGCGTTTCTGACCTTTTTTTTTTTCTGTCGGAGAGTGATCGAGGACATTTCCCAGGCTATCCTCAGATGACACATTCTTCAAGTGATCGTGTGTCGTCGTTTCAAAAGATCTAGGAGGGTCGAATAGGGAGGAGGCGATGATGGGTTGTTAACTGTGAAAGAGTGTATATCGTTTGCACACTTGAAGTGGGCATGTTTTTATCCGAGAGGTCCTGAAGAACCCTCTTCACTCCGACACCCGAAAACTTTTTAAAACTCGATTTTGACATTTTGTTTGTCGTCTGCTTTTTATTTATTTTACTTTACCGGCACTTTAAAAAACTCCGATTTTTTTGGTAGCATATAGCAGTAATCGTCTGCTTTTGAATGAAACATACAAAAAGTATAACAATGCAAGGAAACGCGTTTAAGTACATAGAATAAAAGAAAAGATAAAAATGTTGAGAATAAATTGCACAAACTTTACTACAAAATATACATAAAAATAAACCTATGTTGTTTTGAAACCAGCCTTTCAAAAAAAAAAAAAAAAAAAAAAAATCGTAGAATTCCTGCATTTCTATGAATTGTGGAATGGTTTCCAGGATTCATACCATGAATCTTCCAGGATTATCTCCAGGTTATCTTCAAACATTAGTTGAGTTCATGCTATATCGTATTACGAACTTTACACGATATTCAATAGATGTACCAGTCTCCTGTCACTTGAGGATTTAAATTCAGTCACAGTGGTTTTAAAGAACCAAGACGGAAACTCCGTACTTGTTTTTTTTTTTTGACCTTCTTAGTCATTTGATTAAAGAATAAACTTTTATTTTGAAGCAGCTTACGAAAATTGAATCTTAAACAGCTATTTGGTTTATCAAGAAGAAATTTACTCTGACCTGTGAAATTTCACGAAGTATAATTTGATTTTATGGAATGATTCAAAGAATGCGGTTGTCTAGTAATATATGATCTCGTATATGTATGTACATCTCCTGATATCTCTTGTATTACAGATTATTCGTTGAAATTCTGGTATATGATAAAACATAGAATGGAATTTATCAAAATAATTAAGTATTTTTTAAGCTTCTTTTTGTGTGTTCATAATTAATTTCTTTTTGTTTTATTCCTTGTGGGAATTTGTGGAAATAACCGATTTTGCTGGCTTATGATAGCAATCATGACGTTTCGTGGTCTTTGGGATAATATCTTGGAAACAGGATATTTTACGGAATGATACTTTGGAATCTTGTAAATTTTTGGAATATTTTTTACAGAACATTTTATCAGATTCTTAAATATTTGCTTTTTATTTCCTGTGTTCAGATATTTAATATTTCTCTTTTTTTATAACATTTATCTTTCAACCAAAATATTTAACAAAATTTAAGGAAATATTTTGGATGGACTTGCTGCCACTCATTGCTTTTCATTATTGAATTCCTGTTGGCGGTCGACCAGTTTCTAATCTGTCACATGTTCCGTTGATCATTATTTATTTCATTCAAAATCAACAATAGAAGATATGATGAGTAAACTTAAATATTTAATCTTGATTATTTAATCAGGATTAAATATTTAAGTAATCAAAAAAAACGTAGTTACGTTATTTTTCTAAGATACAATCTAAGAAAAATAACATAACTACGTCGCATTTTATATGCACAATCATAAAACTACAGAAAAAGTATGCCGAAAATACACAATCAGTTTGCATATCAGAGGACTATAAAATTACTTAAAGATAGGGCAAATTCTGAATTCTTTTCCAATGCAAATTTAAATTCAAAAAATAAATTATATATATATATATATATATATATATATATATATATATATATATATATAAATATAAAAATATATATATATATATATATATATATATATATATATATATATATATATAATTCTTACATGCGGGGAAGAATAAGGAAAAATGCACGAGAACTTAAAATTTAAAATTTCAGAACTTGAATTCTTCTTAAAATTCGCAAGATTTCACAATTCCAGAATCTAAATATTCCAGTTTTAAAATTAATAATCAATAAAAAGTTATTTAATATAATAAACACAATATATGCTAAAGATAAAAATTGTATTTATGTTTAATGATAATTTATAAGTAAAAATGGTTAAAATATTTGATAAAATAAATTTTACACAAATAATTGTCAAATCCATGAACCTAAAATTTACATTTTTTCATAAATGATAATAATCAATTTTGTTTTTCATTGTAAAGTGTACAAAGATATATTACTAACACTATTGCTAATAGTAAAATTTTTTAATTGTTACATAATAGTTAATTAGACATTTGCTAATAATATTTTGTGATATTGCTTTGGTTGGGGTTCAGATCATACTTTTTGGACTGAAACATATTTTGACCCACTATTGGAAAACATTTAATGGAATTTGCACTTATGCTTATTCCATAGGAAGCAGTTGGGTGGGTGTTTAAGGGATTTCTGGTTTCTTCCCTTGCATAATTCGAAACATGTATTCGTATGACTTTGGATGTTAGGTACTTTCCTCTGCACTATCCAATAAAACTCCTTCAACATAATATGTTCATTTGGTACCATTTGGTAATGTTAATGATGAAACTAGTATGAAAAAGTTCAAAAGTTATTTTAAGAATGTCTGTAAATAGAAATATGGAAAACTTTGTACTACCTATACTAATTATATTACTATTATCGATGCTATTCACTATTAATAATTATGATTTTGAAACCTAACTATGAAGAAAATTATTATTATTTTTTTATACATTTGTAATTCAAGCATTTAACAAGATGAGTCAAATATATTAGAATTTTGATGTTGATTTCTAAAAAATCTTAATCTTAAGAAAAAATGTGAACCTAATTTGATGTAACACCATTATATGTTTCTTCACATTAAATTATTGCTCAAAAAAAATCGTAAAATATATATAGTTCTTGGTTTAATAACCTATAATACTGTCTAAATGTTAACCTTTATGGGATAATAAAAATTGTAAATTATAGAATAAATGAAGAATTAGCTTTGTTTTTGTTAAAATAGCGGAAGAAAGCATACTTATAAATTAAGAAAATATTGTTAAAATTTCCTAAAAAGTCATGAAACTTAAAATTCTATTGTATTCGTTTTGCCTGAAAGAAATCCAAAATTAACTAATTACCTTTCTTATCCACATTAATAACAATCAAAAAGCTCTGCATCAAAACAAAAATGAGATTCAAAAGAGCGGACGATATTAATTGAGGTAACTGACAATTCATCCAGGGGAGACACATGGGTAATTACAATGTAATCTCGTCTCACAAAACCACCTGCTGTTGATTCAGCCAAGCTTAGTAAATTAAATATATTAATTTTTGCCTATTCTGTTCTGCCTGATCTTTCAGGCTTTCTCAGTCAGAAGAGCTGGACTCTATGGATCTTTGTTCTGTTCCAAGGCTTTTGTTCTTTTGACTGGTTATTCCACGGTTCCTTTGCCAGTCGAAAAAGTAATCGATGTTGCATGTGTTTTGGACTAGTAATAACCAATTTTATTTTTCATTGTGAGTGGCAGAAAGCTTGACTGTTACTTTACGCTAGTGCTAGTGATGAAATTCTAAATAACCATTATTTGTTAATTATTTCTACATTTGCATACAATATTCAGTCAAGCACATATTCTGAAAAACGTTTGACTTCACGTTTATATTTTTTTAATTTTAAACATGTTTAGTTTTATTGATATGTATATTCTTAATATATTTCCACATAAATAAATTCGTGCTTATATTTCTAGAAATAACTTAAATGAGACATGTTTTATTTCAGCCGAAATTTTAAAAATTTTATACAGATGAAAATAATGTAGGTGTAGTATGGTAAAAAATGTATGCAAAACAAAGTAAATTATTTTAATTCATACAAAATACTATATTAAATAAATAACTTCGATGAAAGGATAATTTACAGCTAAAATATTAATTAGAAATTTTTTTGATTTTTGAATTACATAGTATGCAAAAAAAAAAAAAAATATTGTTGACTCCAGCAAGTTATCGCAGAGTATTAAAAAATCATAGTTTTAAAAGCAGACGATAATTACAAAGTAAAAATATAGATGAATGTTTGTTATCAATCGAGATAACTATAAATAGTTTCAAAACAAAGCAACAAATTTAGATAAAACTGAATCATGCAGTGAGAAGTTCTCCATCTGACTTCAGCGATTTCAGGGTTACGTAAAGTGAAAGAAAAAACTCGGGTGCACTGTAGCGGCTTCTTATTAATCAAACACGCCGCAGGATCATGAATGTTATCTGATATAATTGTTCTTCAAGTGGGCAAATATAATTTTGCGGCTAATTTCTAAGTACTATGATAACAGGAATTGTTCAGACTGCCATAAATAATCATTTATGTGCGACGATTATTTTCATAATTTAATCGCACTTCAGTTGAGGCAATGGATGTGAAAATATTAAAGTATATTGTATTAAAGTTTATTTAAAAAAATAAAAAGAACAAAGATTGGGTTTACTGTTATGGAACTTAAGATTTATTAAAAAAAATTATTGGTGAAATTTTCGTATATTTATATGTATAATAACTAACTATTTTAATAAATTATGTAGAAAATATAAAATTCACAGAAACGAAATTTAATTAAAGTTTATTTCTTTTGCGAATAGATTGTCGAGTAAAATTAAATATGAAATGCTTAACAACAAAATTAATCAAGATGCATTTAGATATAAAAATAACGCCAATAAACAAAAGTTAATGATAAAGTAAAAAATACATTTTTTTTTTTTTAATTTTTCAAAAGAAAATGTTTTGATTAATTTAAAAAAAAAGAACAAAAAAATCAAAAAATGACTAATATGTATCAGTTAATGAATACAAATCTATGGGAAATAATAAAAATATTATTTAAATAATAATTTATAAAACCAGTAATAAGTTTTAAATTACAAAAGAGAATGTTTTCATAATTTGCAACTTATTTATTATTTTAAAACTCATAATTGAATTATAGTTTAAATGTAAATTCTCTATGAGGCATTTGCTGTAGTATATTCCTAAAAGTGGTGATTTTTCGGGTAAAATTTGTTATTACATTTATTTTAAAATATATTTATATTTTAAAGTAAATAATTTAAATAAATAAAAATAATTAAATTAGGAATAATAGAATTAGTTTAATAATTTGTTTTTATGCAATACCACTTATGTTTTCATAGTCACATGTTTCACTTCATTTTAAAATTAGAAATATATGATACCACGTGCATAATTGTGTGCTTAATTTTACTTTTAAATTAAAAATACATACTTACATGAATAAGCTAATAATTAATGTAGCTCAAGAATTATTTTGAAAAAAGTATTTTTTTCTTTAAAAAATGATTTTATTTGAAACTGATTCAAGATATATTGTTTATGAAAATTTTTGAAACTAA
>CM057814.1:74154654-74214654 GCA_030067965.1 Latrodectus elegans
TAATTTTCTTTTTAGTAAGTTATTCTTTTATTTGCATTCAGTTAAACTTTTAATGATTAGGGGGAAAATTTAAATTTTTCATAATGTATTTCTACTATTTTAAGCCCAATCTAAACATTATTCAATATATGGTGACATTATATGTAAATTATTATAATTTAATTTTTTACTATACTAGCATATTTTTATTTTATAAATATAATCCTTACATAAATCTAACAATTTTGAGAAATGATGAAATAGTTAAAAAGGAAAATCTGGAAATATTTAGAGTTTGGCTCATAATAATACATAATCAAACACAAGGCAATCTAAAAGATAATTTTATTAAATTAACTAAAAAAATGTATTAGAAGAATATTTGAATAATAATTAATGAACTATTTTAATGATAATTAATCAATTGTAAAACATTAATTTCTTAAAAACATAATTAAAGTGTTTGCTAAAATATCTATTTGAATGATTGTTCATTAAAATCATACTTTATGTTATTGATATAAAATAATACTTTTTTTCCCCTTAAATTCTGCAGTGAAACATGAGCTGTTTTCCTGAATATTAATTTTATAGATTTAAGAAAATTCATTCAATTGGTTTAAAGAAAAGTCGGCGTGGTAAAAAAGTTAAATTTTAAAAAGTCCACCTCTACTCCCTACAACGGTATCTTGATATGTTGACTGATGTGTTGTTTACTAAGTGTAAAAATTCGCTTTACAAACCACAGTTGTAACAAAAGGTATAAATAATAAACAGATTATGCATGTATTAGTAAAATTGGAGTAAGTTTTACGAAAAAATTAATTTAAAAAATTAACTCATAGTAGCGTGTAAAAGTTTGTACTTTTTTTATAATTTTTAGAAGCAGTTTCATAAAATTATTTCTTAATAGAAAACAATTCCAAATCTAATTCTTTTATAAATTCTTGTGTTGTGTAAAACTTTTATTTAGAAAACTTATTTTACCAGTCAATAGCAGTCCTCGGTAGTATAGTGGTCAGTATCCCCGCCTGTCACGCGGGAGACCGGGGTTCGATTCCCCGCCGGGGAGAAATTTTATTTTCATAAAATAACAAATTGATTATGTTTTTAGCAATTTTAAGGTTTTAATTTATATTTTTCTCAACCTTGATTTGATTCATGTGAAAAAATATTTTTTTCATAATTTAACAGCTAAGAAACCAGTAATACTACGAATAAGAACCTTTTATAAAAAAATATTTTCAGCGGTTTTATATGAAAAGAAAATGCTTCGCTTGCGCTTAATAGAAGCAAATTATAACCCATGTACACAACAGAAAATATTTAATCTGTAGTTGTTCAAATATTTAAATTGAGGAATATACATTCATTTTTATTAACACTAAGCATGGTTTTACTAGTGATTACTAAATGAACTTTGTATAATTTATTGAACGTTGTACAGAATTAAACAAATTATATTAAAATTAACTAATAGGGAAAAGGAAAATTTTTAATACAATGATTTCAGAAAAGATATTTCTTAATCAGTTTGCAATTATTGTTTTGGGAATTGTATTAAATATATACTTTATGTATAGTAATATTACAAGTAAAATTAAAATAAATTATTTATTTAAATTCCTTATAATACATGATGTATGCATTTTACAATAAATGGTTATACGTAATGTGTTTATAAAAATAATGTTGAAATTTAAGTGATCTAACAGATATTTTAATTATCAACCACAGTTTTCTACATTAATAAATACTAGCATTGAAATAAAATAACAAAATGCATATATATGTCATACCATTTGTCTATAATATATGCTATACTTATTTCAGATATCCTAAAACAATAAAATCATGTTGAGGTATATGTTTATATACATACATATATATATATATATATATATATATATATATATATATATATATATATATATTAATTAAAGTGTTTGCTAAAATATCTATTTGAATGATTGTTCATTTATTGTTTATTCAAACATTATGCCAAGCATTATGTTTAATTGCCAATAATCATATAAAATCCATATATAATCCAATTATCCATGGATTTATAAATATATTCATGATTCTTGCATTTTCTTTGCTTTCGGTTAAATGTTTGAATATTTAAGCACAGTGTGAATTAAACTGTATAGTCTAAAGTCAAAGAATATTTCGCACGAGTATTGTGTAAACATTTCCAATTTTTATAAAGTCTATTTTCTTTTTTTAATTTTGTTCTTCTCTACTTAAAACCCAATATATAATTACGATTAAAATACAAATTCTAGGGCAAATACTATATTTCTGTCAAAAAACACAAAAAAATGTCTGTTTAATGATTTTTTAATTCTAATAGTTTTATGAGATAAATGAGAACTTTTTATATTTCCGTGACACAATATGTTTTCTTGCTTAAAAAATTCATTTAAACTAGTATTTTACATTGAAAAAGCTGACTTTAAAGTATACTTTAATATAAAGCTGACTTTAATATACTATATTCTTTCTGTTTTTTTTTCTGGAATATTTTCTTGTTTCTTGAATTTGGAAACTTGATGTGATTAAATGTTAAATTAAAACTAATTTTTAATTCAAAATTTTCTATTTTCTTTTATTTTAGGGTAATATTAATTTTAAAAAATTATAGATATAAAATACTATGGGTAAAAAAAATTTTTTTCAGTTGAAATTTTCCTTAAATTTATTATAATTTTACTTTTAAAAGTTATTATAATAACACAATATATAAGTGAATTTTTACAATATATGTATATATCACATGTAACTTTAAAAAAAATTGTCATTTCAAAATTCCTTTATTCAAAGTAATTTTATTTAATAACTAAAAATAATGACTAAAATATTTGAACGTTAGAACTTAATTCATGTTTGTTAAACTACCATTTGAAAGTTATTTGAAAGCAAGATAAAGAAAAAAAAGTTAAATATATTTACATAAAAACTACTTATTAAACCTCTTTCAATTGTTTCATACTGTAAGATTGTAATATTAATGTGTAAAAACAAATATATTTTCTTTATAGAATTATTTTTCTAAGACTTTCTAAAAGAAAGAATTATTCTTTCAAATAGATATAAATATTTTTTTTTTTTTTTTTTTTTTTTTGTCTTTAAATTTAAGAGATTTTTGATTTTCTTATACAATGCTAAACAACTAATGTGTACAGATTTCTGAAGCAGAATTTTAACAATATTTAAATGTGTTATCTATGTTTATAAATATATTAAAGTTTTTTATTCCATGTGAAATTCGAACGTTATGATAAATTGTAAATAAAAGTAAAACAATATGTAAATTGTGAAAAAATTTTTTGAATGCAATTAATTATTCTTTTTGTCAGCATTCTTTTCTCTTAACTGATGCAGCTGGTCAGGGAATATTCGAGTGTATTATTAATTTTTGTTATTTAGTTCTAAAAAGATCAACGAGTCGATCTAAAAATTGCTTCATTTTCATTTTTTCATTTCAAGAGAAGTATTTTTACCAAGATTGAATTCCTTAAATTGGCAATCGATGTATCGATCATAAAAACCTATAAAGAATTGTGTTTGCCGGCTCTACTTCAAAAGGAAATATTTAATTTATAGAAATAAAAACTTGTTCATTTCCTAGAAAGAAATATGTAAATAAATGTAAGCTTTTAATAATATTAAAATATTGCTTCATGTAAACAAAAACACTAAAAATTAATTAAATTTTTTGTTGAGAATTTAGAAATGAGTTTGTAATGTCTGGAAATGTTCTATGCAAAGTTTTCTGCTCTATCTGCTTTCTCTCACCCACCCCACCCCCACCTTTCAACACAATAAAACATAGAAATAGAAACGAAAATCATCCTTTAGTCAATGAAAAAAATCCTATTATAATTTTCAAGACCAGGTTTTGCAAATTTTGAAGAATATTTTTTCATACTCTTTATTTAATAATTTGGTATCAAATTTGCTTATAACGAAACCTGATTTAAAAGAAATCAAACTCTAAACTTTTCGAAATCAACTGAAAGTGGTTCATAAATCCTGAAAATAGACAGAAAAAAAAAATCACGAAAATGATGTTGTTGTCGTGTAACAAGTGCAAAAGGTAAAAAAGACTTAGTCATATGGGACCAAAGGCATGGAGCACATCTTTAACTTTTTCCGTGTCAAGGGTGTCATGACAGCTGTTGGGGTCGATGCTGAAGAGGGTCGAGACAACAGAGATGCAGTTGAAGAGATGCCTCGTATCTAGTGGAACTCCTGTGCAATGACTGCATTTTGCGCAGGTTCTAGATCCGTCGAGCATGATTTTCAAACCCCTCATATGCCCAATCCGCATTCTGCTGACGGTAGAGGCGATATCATGGCTAGGATCAAGCTCCCGTAGGCACCATTTTTCCCGTAGTCTCCCGCAGAACTAATGCCTTGCGACAGCGTTTGCATTATCGAAGCAAGTGGTAGTATTGGGAGGGGGATTGATACTCCTAGCCTTCTTGGCGAGTGAGTCCGCCTGTTCATTTCCCTCGATGTTAACATGTCCAGGGACCCATTGGATGGTGCAGGTTTTCTCCCTTGCAACTATGGTGGACAGAAGTGCATTGATGTCTTGGACAAGTCTCGTTTTACATCCTTTACTGGCCTCCAGAGTAGTTTTTCAGACAGAGAATATGTTAATGCCATTCGAGGGGACTGACTGTGTGAGGTAAAGGGTAAAAGCTGTCTTTATAACAATCAGTTCACTGGTGAAATTGGAGGCAATTTTCCAGTTGCAATACGATGTTTGAGGGATATTTGGTCTGGAAGGATAGGGAAAATGCCAGAGCTTCCCCTGTCGCATTCTGCAGTGGAAGAGCCGTCAGTGTAAGCGGTGACAAGCTCTGGTTTAGAAAACTTGGTAATAGTTTCCATACCTTTTCTCCGAATGGTTTCTTCTAGTTCACTTTTTGAACACGATTCCAGCATGTCTAAATTGATCTTAAAGCTACGCGGTGGTTTGACAGCAAAATATGGTTCTTCAATAATGTGAAGGCATGTGTGGTTCAGACTGATGCTGCATCTGATGTCTTTGTCATATTGAAGCTTGGAAGATCATTTTAACCTCTTCTTGTTAGTCCAAGCACGAAAAATGGTATTTGAGATGTGTTCCTGGTTGTTGCTCTTGATTCTGTTGGTGAATTTAATGGTGGCCAGTTTTCAAGTGGTGTGAGACCGCATTCAGTCTCAGCACGCAGGTTATTAGTTGAGGAAACTGCACCTATGGTGAGTTTGGTTGCTTTGTATTGCACGGTGTCAATCTTTTCTTTTGATGAGAAAGGAGGATGCTGGAGCCTATATTGGTGCTGCATATTCTAGATGTGGTCTAATAAATGCAGTGTAAGTGTTTAAGAGGGTCTTCGGTCTGGAACTCCATGTTGAACCACATAATTTTCTGAGAATATTTAGCTTTTTTAATGTTCAGAGTGAGATTCTTTCAATATGCTTGATGAATCTCAGCTCGGTGACCAGTGTGAGACCAAGATATTGGAATTGGAAATTAGGTTGATGGACGAGTTGAAGATCTTGATGTTAGAGCGAAAAGATTTCCTCTTTTTCCTATCAGGAAAATGTTGATGATGATAATATATGTGAAAAACTTCAAGTTGAATGTTCCCCAACATGCATATGGATATTGTATACTGCGGAAAACAAATTTCGGAGAGTAACTGACGATATTTTACAGACACTTCTTTATTTACGTCTTCCCTGAAGAGCTGTAGAAAAAGAGGACAATAATTTAAAGCAAAAACGACTTCTTTTGTACAATAAAGAAGTGAGAAATAAAAAAAGCATATTTAATATTGTATGTATGTATGAATTTTTAGTTTTTCCCAAAACCCTTTCTTTATGAGCAATCTACTATAAGACGTAAATATCTTGATCCCTTCGCGCTCTTTTAAGAGAATTCGAATGTATTTTATGATTGCGGATGAAATAAAAGAAGAAAATATGAGCTTGCAAAGTTATTATAAGTTGAAAATCCTTTTTAATCCCTTTGTAAAAAAGATAAGTTGTTCCCTCAGTTCCAAGATTTGGGGACTAGAAATTGAGTTAGATATGGGAAAGAAAATGCCATCGGAAGAAGTTTTCTATTTTATTCCAAGAAATTAAATGTTGTTTTTCTTAAATACTTTCATGTTTGTTTGTTTTTTTTTCTTTTTACATGAATAAAACATCAATATAAATATAAAATAGGAATGTCAAAATCAATATGGATGAAAAATGCATAATCATCATAAATAAGGGTGCCAAAAAATTAGGAAAGCTGGTTTCCCTAAATTTTTTTCGATACATTTAGGAAATAAGAGAAAGAGAAATTATTTTTATTCAATAAAAACTTAAATTAGCTTCAAAAATGATTTTAAAATATGATTATTAATATTTTTGAGGAAACGATATTTTTTGTAAAATTATTCAAGCTTAGTTAATATTTCTTCATTACTACATATTAAAACAGATGTTTCTATCCATCAGAAACTGCTAATTTATAAGAAAGACAAATTTTTTCTAATAAAAAACATGCTAATGTACTCAATTAAAAATACCATTCATCAAAAGAAAATTCCACAATTCCATTTATTTCTTGATACTATGCAATAAGAGACATTTTATTTTCTTCGTTTCTACGTTCTTAACCAATTTATTTCATTAAGAATTAGTTTTGTTAAATGATAAGAAATTATTCTCGTTTGCTTAACTAACTCAAATTTTAATCCAAGAGTTATAAAAACTCCTTAATTTAATATTTTTTAAAGTATTTTTTTTATCCAACTATTTTATTTATTTTAATTTAAAGGCATTTATTTTTTAGATCTATTGCAATTAAAACCTTTTAAAAATATGGTTCGCCTTATGAGGTCCCAATGCTGCTCTATTGTTTTGTATATTTCTCATTTCAAATTCTATCAGAAAGAAATGTTTTATTGGTATTAAAAAGTACTAATTTTATCTTTTATTATGATAGTAGAGTTAGGGGTGTGTCTGTGTTAGATCATTAATTGCTAGTGCTGTGAGTTGACCATTGATAATCCATAACTACAAAGAGATTGTTGATGGCCAACTCATTTCTAAGCTAACCCAGTGGCCAATGCATAATAAGCTAATCTATAAACCCAAAAATTTCTTTTGTCTTTGTTACCAACTTTTTATTTTAGTTAGCAGTAATTAAGTAACAAAATTGAAAACATTTCCCCCGCCCCCCAAAGAATAGTACAGCTGTTTCGTCATGCACCCATGTCCCTTCGTCACTTATTAATTTTGGAAAAAATGTGCAAATATGAAAAATTCTACAATAAGGAAATTAAAATTAAATATATAAATGTAAAATCACTAAGAAAAATTTTAAAAAATGCAAAGTTTTAGATCTTCCCATAAATAAATTTCGGAATTATTGGTGTTTGATTTGGAAATTTGAATTCGTGGCTTCAGAATGATATATAGATCAGATTTTCTTTTGAAATTATTTAAGATAATTAAAATGTTTTCATATTGAGGCTATATGAAACCTTACTCTTTTTGTCAAATTTTGTGAATATTTTGAGTGAAAAAGATATCTTTCCTGAGAAAATACTTTGTGTGATTACAGTCACTTAAAGAAAATACGTTTGTTTTTTATTCTTTTTTATTACACCATAGAGAGTATGAATGTTTAATATCGTGTCACACAATCTAGATTTAAATCTAAATACATACAGTCCTAATACTGAACAGAAAAAGAACACTAGACATTTTCATCAAATTTTTAATTATGATAAATGCATAATAATACAAGTTTTGTAATTTTAAATCTTTTATTATATATTTCAATAAGTCGAGAGTTATTTTTAATAAAGCAATATTAGTATGTGTATGTATAAAAAATACATATTAATAAAGTTTAATTGCAATTAAATGTAAAAAATATTCATTTTCTGTGAATGATGATTTTCAGCATAATAAATGACTAACTTCAAATGCTTTTTTAAAATTTTTAAGCAGCATTGCCATAGTTATTTTGAAAAAGCAATTTTTAATTTAAAAACATGATTAAAATACGAGAAACAATTTATCAAATCTCAAATATAAGTTTCCATTTCTCAGATTTCATAAAAATGCATATAATATCGAAAATATGCAGCACTTAATTTTGCCACTCATTTTCTTTTGAATTATGTAAGCACATTTATCATGAATACTTCAACATTTATTTTTTATATCTGCGTCATCACATTATGTAGCAATAATATCTTTATTAAGAACAAATTTTACATTATTTCAATGTATGTTCATAAATACATACACCGATACAAGACTTACGGTTTCGCCTTATATATCCAGATCTTGTGATTTAGAGGATTTACCCACATAAAGGAGGGTGAGATATTATACATCAATTTATTATTCTTAATGTGCCACATCATGCAGTTAAATAATGCATACATAAATATTTATTCTATATTGTAGCAAAAGAATATATAGAACGCCATTTTCTTAAGAAATTATCTATTTTTATGATAATAGCTGGCTTATACATTATTTACTCAAGCATCTATTTAAGAAAATGCATGTAACATTTTTGTAACTTAATTTCCAATAATGTATGATGGAATGAAATGTTCTTCCCTGTTTCTTTTCGGATATGAAATTTTAAATTGGCACAAGAATTGTCTTAGCTTTTCCGAAATATTTTCAATTTCGAAAGTGTCTGAACATTTTATTTTATTGTATTTAGTTCTTTGGGGCAAGTACTTCGTTTATTGTAAGTCACGTGTATTTAACTTAAATTCCGTGATCTATTTTTCAAACATGTCATCTTGTATCATGGAATAAGCATGTTTTCTTTCAAAACATATTGTTCTTTCATTTGTTTCATGAGAGAAGCCTATGCAAGATGGTACTTTTCAGAACTGTCAAGCATGCTCTTTACATTGTGGTCTAAAAGTTAAAACTATTTTTTTTTCAACAGAATAAAAATACAGTTTTGATGCTTTTATGTTAAACAATTAACTACTTGTAACGCATTTCTACTTCATGCAAACTTTTCTTCTGCTGTAGAGTTCATCGCGTTTCTTCTCTTTCGACTTTAAATAAATCCTACGGGGGATTCTCATAAATTTGAGTCATACCACAACAAATTTTACAAAGCAAATACACTATTGATATTTTATATTCATGTACTTGTACTCTATCAGAATAGGCTTTTGGCGATCATCTCAATGGGTTATCTAGCGATGATATCAAATATATTCTAAATTGCAATAAGGAGAATTGCTTACAATTTAGATCTATACTCAAATAGAGAAATTAGTATCTCAATTTGAACCCTTTCAGTCAGAATTCGACAGCACATTGTATCAATCAAGGAATAACATATCAAGTTAAAGTGCAATTTTTAATTCAGGGGGATAATCGTTAGTAATAGGTCAATATAAAAACCTTGCTGATCACAAGAAAAGTGATTTTCCCAATGGGATTACAATGGCTCAAATCCTACTTAAAAATGAATGACGTAAATTTCTAATGACACATGTTTTCAGACACAGTGTTAAATTTATTGAATGAAATAATTTCTACAAAGTAGAAATCAAAGAATGTTAAGAAAATTTGCATATTGAACTTAATAAGCACTAGTATTAAAATTGAAATACAATTATTGCTGGAACGATTGGTAAGCATATATTTGAGGGAAATTGAATTTGAAGGGCTGCAGAAGAAGCCTTTTTATCTCTGCTCACACACTATCCCTCCTTATAGTGCTATCTTTTAATTACAATGGAATTTTACTCAACTTTAAGGTGATTTTATTTTTATTGGTTGGTTTTGTAGTCACTCAACGATAATTTTATGACACACTAGAGATATTTCGACTGAGGCTTTCAGTTTTAAGTAGATTCGAAACAACTACAGACATTTAATTCCCAAAGTGAAAATTAAACCCACAAATTGTTGAACTGAAGGTTTGCAAATGATTCATCTGCAAGCCTGAGATTGTAGAAATGAACAAGTTGTTTCGATTTATCTATTTTCATTCCTATCTTAAATAAGTTGACTTAAATATAAAATATATGAACTTAACTGAAACATAATCAATACCATAAAATAATAACAAGTATTATTTATGAAAGGATTTATTAAATTCCGACAAGTGAGAGTCATCCAGACTAGCAGTATCACTAAATTTGTGATTGATGTGTACCTTTATTCACAGATTCTAATGTCAAACCATAATCATATCTATTTTCCTTTTATTATTTATTCAAATTCAAATGCCAATAAATCCAGTTAATTATAACCTTGAACTTAACATTCTTTAACTAATCGTGACCGAAGGGCAGTAGTAGTGAAGAACTTTGAGTTATTATCTAAGATCTGGTTATTTCAGCATAGTTAGAGCTGCATAAGGAAATTTGTGGATTAATTATCCCAAGCAATGTAATTAAATTAACAAAATGCGGCAAAGGTGGTGATCTGTAGTAAAAAAATGCAATATCACAAGCATTTTCCTTATAAAAAATTGGAAATGGCTAGGAAAACGAAGCTCTTAAATAATAATAAAGTCTTAAAAATCTCTAACAAACGTTGTGTTGATGTACAAAGATATTTGTTGATGTAACAAAGATATTTGTTGATGTAACAAAGTTATTTGACGTACTTGTTAATCAAAGAGTGAGCATAGGCTGGGCAATAACTACATCTCTATTTTTACAAGGGATGGCAGTTATAAAGGCTATGTTTATCGCGTCAAGTAAAACTTGTTGTAACAGATATAACTTACCATCGCATGGCAGATTTTATTTTATTCTAGTTCACTTGTAAAAATATTCATTCGGGTGAGAACAGTTATCCATACATGTTCATGGTATTTTAACTAGTGTGACAATAGTTAAAAGAAAGAAAGTTGCCAATTTTTAAAGTATATATGCATGTGATCAGGGCATAGTTAATCAAGATATTTGAATTCGTAGCGTTGATTATATTAAAATTTATCAGTGACTTCATAGTAGTATAAATTTTATTTGTATTGATGTCGGGATAGATGTATGTGAATTACAGAATAAAGCTAGATTATGTTCGCAGACGACAAACTCCACTTCTTATTTACAAATGATATTTGCTCAATTCAATTTTAGCACCAAGATAGAAATTGATATTAGGCATTATGTCAATTTTTCCCACTTTCTACAAAGTCGTTTGTGATTCAGATTTTTATTACTACATAGTTTTATTGTACTAGAATAACATATTTGTATTTATTATGGTAATACATTTCTTCAAAAATTTTGCGAAAGTTTTTAAATTTTGAAATCAAATAACAGTTAATGATAGAATAAAATTTTTGTTTAAATATTTAAAATAGAAAGTTTAAAATTAGTCACTAATATTGCAGAAAGTTGGCGCCACCTACTGGAGGTTGAATAAGATGCCATCTTTGTGTTATTAGACGCGCACATTTTGAATTGATGTTGATGTAATTCGCGAAGGTCTATATATAGAATAATATTTAAAATCAATTTTGAAATTTGCACCTCAAATTTTTGACATTCTTCCAAATATAGAATTTCTTACTCGTTTGTTTCCATCTCACATACAAGTTATTTCAGTTTAAATTTAAAGACTTACATTTTTACTTTTTCATAAAAGAACAAAATATTCTGGATATAAAACGAATAATTAATAACTTCAGTCGTAACTGCTGACTATACATTAGAATGATGTTATTAATAATCTTCTTCTCAATTGATTCGGCAACCTTTTATGGTCCAAAGCCTTCTTCAGAATCTTCTTCCATTTTGATTTTGCTTCGGAAATAAACGTTCAGTTTTTGATCTTTATAATTCCAAAATCCTTATCGACACAGTCGATCCGTCTAAGTTTGGTCCTCCCTCTTGCCCTGGTACCGATCTTCTTAGAGTGAACAACTCTTGGAACAGGATTCATTTTGCACAGGTATCCGGCAAATTTTATTTTGTTGACTTTTATGTAGTTGAAGATATCTGCCTCTCTATACATCTTATGAAGTTAACTGTTGAATCTGTGAGTTGTTCATAATAAGAGTGTTTTATTTAGTTACAGAACTTTACTCTTCAGATTATAAGGGAAAAAGCTATAATATACAGAATAACTAAAATTAAATTCAAGGTCCTTAGCTTTCTGCTATACGTAAATTACTAGGCAATTATAAACTAAACCTTGTACACATAATGTCCTAAGTAAACAGTTTGTTCTCTGAATAAAGCCAATTAACAGCAATTGCAGAGATAAGAGCATGTGCACCTATACATATGGAATGGTAATTGAATTATATGAGATGATCGAAAAACCAAGATCTTAGAAACAATCTATTTATAATCTCTGGAACAACTTTGTCGTTGTTTATTTTGTGAAAATATTGCAAATGAAAGTTTTTTACATCTTAAATAATAATGTGTAAAATACATTGCCAGATTTTGAAGGGTAGAATTACAGCGTCCCAGAATATACTTCCTATTTAGAACGATTAATAAAATATATTATTTTCGTTCTGAAGACCTGATTTCTTCAAAGAAGAAGATTTAAGAATAACGTGGATCCAAGATACAACGTTATCTTTGAACTCAATATTGAAATTTAATGATGAATGTAAAAATTCTTTATTTAAACCCAGTTCGGCATTTATATAGGCTTACAAAGCTAATCAAATGGAAATGGCGCCATCGCTGTACATAATCTGGCAGTGCCATATATCCATATATTATCCATTACCATCAAATTAAGAGCATTAGAGCAAATTTTTTTTCTCTAATCATTTTCAATGGAAAGTAATTCATGAATATGACAAATCTTATAGGGTAAAAATTTTAAAATATTCCGCAAAACTGTCCAGTATACATTGTTCAGATTTTATGTTGTGTCCTTTCATTTACTTTTGATTTTGTACAATTATTGTAACGCTTACCACGAATGAAATGCAGGATTATTCGTGAGATATCTGTGTTATAGCATCTATTCCAAAATCTTTATTTCAGAAATAACTTAATTGCAGTTTAAGCAATAATAGTATAAGCTCAATATTCATAAACATCATCACTATAAGAAAATTTCTTTATTTTTCCTTTTAGGCTAAAGACTACATGGAAATTTAGTGCTATGCAAGTTGTCTACACTTAAGCAATTTCATTTCTCTTTTCTTAGCAAAAATACCAATTATATCTTTTCAAAAATAAAATCTGCATAATATGGAAATCATATATTCAAAATTTGGTTGAAATTTACCCCTCATCTTTTTTTTTTAGAGATTTGAATGCTTCGTATTTAATTTCAATTAATTTATGCGGAAACTTTTTATCCGACTTTCAACATTGTTAGTAAAAAACTTGTATATTTTACACAAATCGCTGCAGTCACTTATTGGGTAAACAATAGCTTCTCCTAACTTCTAAAAGAAATTCTAGAAGAAATTTCTTTTATTTATTTATTATTATTATTATTTTGTTCAGCTAGTGGAAAATTTATAATGTTAGATTATGTAAACCTTGGCACTTTTAGGAAAACAAAGTGATTAATAGTGAAACACAGTATTAAACCATCAATCTTTTAAAGGTAGTTATCGACGCATTAAAATATGTTGACATCCAATAAATAACGTGGTTAAACTTCCATAAAATTAGAAATTGAAAGTTTCAATGCTTTTGTTGTATTTGAAAATAGCAGTTTTTCTGAAAGTTTCGAGAAAAGGGATAAAAATTATGAATTTCTGTATGACATTTTACTTTACTCGAACTTTAAAAAATAATTTTATTTTTGAGTTTTTTATAGTTTTGCACATTTTATTTTGAAAAGAAAATTTTTGTATTGTCTTAATATAAAATTAATACGGTTTAAATTCCTATTTCAAATAATATTTATAATATATAGACACTTCAAAAAAGAATATGAATTTTAATTTTAAAGTACCTTTCTGAAAGAAATTTTCTTAACTCAGATTAATTTGAAATCAGATAAATCACTCCACTTAAGATCTTTGATTATGAGATATGACGTTTCTTATTATACTGGATTTTTTATTTTTACTAAAATATAACAATAATATTTAGTGTTATATTTTAATATACTTTATTTTTATATATAAAAATAAATATTATCAAAAATATTTTTTTACCATTAATTTGCCCAGGGATATAAAAGGGGAATCAATATTCAAGCATACTAAGAAAATTTGAGAAAATTTCAACAGTTTTTTTAAAAGGAAAACAACCCTCCATATGCATTGAGTTATAAAGTGATATTGAAAAAAAGAGACATTTTGATTCGTAAAAATATTCAATTTAAAAATTTATTTATCCCTATTGTAAGTGTATAGAACTATTGGTTGTAATATGAATAATTAATATTATAGCATTTAAACTACCTTTTATTATGGGATTTTTCCATAGCGAAAGCTCTCATTTTAAGCAAAAAATAAAAAAAAATAAAGAAAAATGTAGTACTTTTATACAAAAATACCTGAATTTTTCATAACCAAAATCATTGGAGGATTATAATAATATCTCCAGAAAAATCTAAGTCTTTCCAAAGCAACTTGAAAGAAATATTAGAAAATGATTTCTCTTCTTGCAACACGTGAATAGATTGCTATTAACTGAAAGTTATATTTAAAAAAATGAAACGAAAATAAAATAATAAATACAATTTCTTCTCTAATGTAGAAAAGATTTCTTTTATATACATATATATATATATATATATATATACATACGTGTGTATATGTGTGTGTATATATATATACATAAATTGCAAAAATCTTAATCCATAAAAACATCATGGGAATAGCTTCATGTTATTATATTATGCCGGCCGAAATAGATTTCATAGAATTTTCAGTATTTTTTTTAAATGTAAATAATAAAGCTAAGTGCACACGCATAGCAAGACTGTAAATATAAAAAGGACCTCATTTGTGATACATCTTATGTTCCTTTTAATAAACTTCTGTGTTTCTCAAATATAAGGTAACTATATGAAGAAAAGAATTTAATATACACAGTAATAATAATGTTCTTAAAAACATGTAGCATTCTGAAATAAAACTAATTCATTATTTATAATTAACTGCAATTTGTTTTTCCTATATCATTTTTTCTTTATATCTTCTTTAAAAGAAGAAGGATGATTACCTCTTCAAAACAGTACTTTGATTGATAAAAAAGCTAATTTTTTTTTCTAGTTTAATGAGCACATATTTTGAAAATAACTCTCTCCCTCTGCTATCTGGTAGTGCTCAAAAACTTGTGAATGAACAAGTGTTCTTCAAGTGCCGAAATAGAGTAGATATATTTTTTGAAATTTTAGCTTTTATGTATATATTTTGATAATGAATAGTTTTGTTTAAATTCATATTTTCATTCATTTAGTTTATTTTAATGTTTCTTTTATTAATGTGTTTTCACATACATTTATTATTTAATTTATTGAAAGAATCCTATAAAGTATATTTCAATACAAAAATTAAAATTCTTGAAGCTATTTACATCAATTTTTTCTTAAAGAAAACACTGTAAATTCGAATTATTTTAAACGACGAATTAGTTTCTTATTTCCAATAAATATAATTTTTAGGATATTTTTCTCAGACTAGAATGAATTATTTAGAAAAATTCTTGAAATAACAAGAAGTAAGTAATTCATACAAAATGTGATGGAAAAGTATTCATACGGGTTTTAAACTGACTCACACAATTTAATTATAGTTTTTGAATCGAAGAGATATACAGCCATTACATGCAGAAATATATCACTCACACTTCCCGTTCCTCAGTAGAATGAAGGATATCATCTGAAATCATCCGCTCCAAAGTGCGCATTATATCACTGTAATACTTTTAACAGCCTGGTATTAGGAATATAATAAAAGTAAAACTATTAAACATTATTGGGAAATAAATTTTATTGACATGTCTATTTTAGCAATTACTAGCAAGCCATACACTAAAGAGGTAAAATCCCTGGGGATAATTAAAGAATAATTTATTTCAAAGTACTTAGTCTAGTAATTGCAAACTCGATGCCACAATTCACGGTGGCCTTGGGATGGAACAACGCTCTTCGGAGGATAAGGTCCTGCCTTAGATCCTAACAACTGTCCTACCTTCTATACGTACATCTGCTGGTTTAAATATTTAGGAGTTTTTCAAGTTCCCCCCTTGTGACACGTGAATACGCCCCCCCCCACCTGTCAATGAAAAGTTTTCGTGGAATGTAAGTCAAGTGATGGATGGATGTAAAAATACCTTATAATGGCCTTCGTTGTCTAGGTGTCCACTAGGCAGTATCAAAACGCTATGTCATGGGCTCTACTGTGGCCTAGTGATCCTTGTAACATAAAGTCTTGGAGCCAATCCAAATCACTATCAAACAATCGAAGATGGATGCTGTTAGGTTTGCTTGCATACTGATTGTGAATTCTATAAATTATCTAAAAAAATTTCGGAGGCAATTAACGTGGTGGATATTAAAAGTGCTTATAACAATCTCAAGTCACAAAGTTGCCCAATATGTGGTGTCAGAGCACTGCATAATATGAGCTTGCTGTAGACTAGTAGTAAGGCTACCTTCCAAGTAGAAGGAGACGTGTTCCATCGTGGGAAACTTGAGGTGGATGTCGAGTGTCTACCTTCTGCTTACACACTAATGGCCATTAAAATTGCTATTCTAGGAAGAAATGCAGATAACAAAATGATATTCATTGGACAAATATATTATACAAGAAATAAGAAGTGATTAAATTTAAAAAAAAATTGGCTGGATAGATCCTGAGAAATCAGTACCCAGAACAGCCACCTCTGGCAGTAATAACAGCAGTTATACGCCTGGGCATTGAGTCAAACAGAGATTGGATTGCATGTACAGGTACAGATGCCCATGCAGCTTCAACGCGATGCCACAGTTCACCAACCGTAGTGACTGGCGTTTGGTGACGAGCCAGTCGCTCGGCAACCATTGACCAGACGTTTTCTATTGGTGAAAGATCTGGAGAAAGTGCTGGCCTGGGCAAAAGCCGAACATATTTCGTATCAAGGAAGGTCCGTACAATACCGGCAACATGCGGTCGGGCATTATCCTGCTGAAACGTAGGGTTTCGCAGGGCTCGAATAAAGGGTAGAGCCACGGGTCGTAACACACCAGAAATGTAACGTGCACTGTTCAAAGCACCGTCAATGCGAACAATCATGATGCTGTACACAGAACCTGGATTCCTCTGAAAAGATGACGTCTCGCCATTCGTGCGCCCAGGTTTGTCGTTGATCACACCATTGAAGGCGCTCTTGTCTATGACGCAGCATCAAGGGAAGCCGCAGCCATGGTTTCCGAGCTGAGAATCCATCTGCTGCAAACGTCGTCGTATTGTTCGTGCAGACACTTGTTGTCTTCCAAATGACCCCGTTTCTTGACTCACGACTCGTGACGTGGTTGCACGATCCATTACGGCCATGCGGATAATATGCCTGCCTTCTCGGCTGCTAGTGATAGGTGGCTATTGAGATCCCGCATGGCGTTCCGTATTACCGTCCCGAACCCATCGATTCCATATTCTGCTAACAGTCATTGGATCTCGACCGACGCGAGCAGCAATACTGCGCTAAGATAAACCGCAATCCCGGTACGCTACAATTCGACCTTTATCAAAGTCAGAAACGTGCTGTTGCGCCTTTCTCCTTCTTACGCGAGGTATCACAACAACTTTTCACCAGGCAACAACGTTGAAATGCAATTTGTGTATGAGGAACCGGCTGAACAATTTCCTCATTTAAACACAATGTAAGTGTCGATACTGGCGCCTACTTTATCTGAATGAGCTGAAAAGCTAATCATTTGCATATCACAGCAGCTTCTTCCTTTCGTATAAATTTCACGTCTGTAGCATGTCGCCTTCTTGGTGTAGAAATTTTAATGGCCAGTAGTGTACTTCTGTCGGAATGGAACTTAGGTGGATGTCGAATTTTTACCTTCTGCTTGTATTTCTCTCGGTTTGGATCTTGGAATTTGAGGTGGATGTCGAGTTTCTACCTTCTGCTTGTACTTCTATCGGTTTGGATCATGGAAGTTTTCCTGTTTTATTTTATTTTTTTATTTTGAGATTTCTGGACACGTTCCCAATAGCAATGAAAAGTTTTCATGGATGGCAAGACACTATGAATGCATCCTCATAATTGTTTTTAATTTGCTATTCTGTTATGATATGCTGAAAAAAATAACGAAAACAACATTCAATTTACAGAAATATATTCTATATATGTAGTTTAAGTTTGAAATCATGGATGTCGCATGGTTTTTGATATTATTTCATTATAAAAATTTTTACTTTTAATACATTTTAATTTCCTTTATAATAAATATGTTGTTTTATTTACTATTTTGAATTCAACAAAACTTATGTAATTTTGAAGCAATATTAATCTTACATTAAAACTATAAATTCTCTGTTTCATAAGCTTATTAGTTAAAATTTAAATATTATTGTCATATTCCGTAAAATTTGTGTAAATACACCTCTAAATTATAACTGCATCGAATATTATTAAACATATAAAATGCTGTGCCCAGAAATAATTTTTAAAAAACCTTGTTCATACATTTTTTTTTATTTTATTATTATTATTATTATTTTGAAATTGGAATTATTATAAAAGTATTAAGTAATGTGGTAATCGAAAATATTTGCCTCAGTTTTCGATTTCATATTTGATATACTTTCCTTACAAACGCAGTGATTTAAATATTATTTTAACAAGCTTATAATTGACTTAAATTGAGAGTGTGAAAGAATGCTGTCTGGTTGATTTGTTATTGAAGGGAAAACTAAGAATGAATTTTGACTCTGTTTTGCATAAAATGACTTACTAAATGAAATGCGTTGAGTTTATCTCATTTCAATTAAAATATTTTAATAAAAGAGTTAAATAACACTACTTTATAAAGCCTATTATTAATTAATATTTTTGATGACTGTTTACTGAAATTAATTAAAACATGACGTTAAACTATTTATTAAAGTATCAAATAACATATTTAATTTAGCAATTTTATTTGATTTGTAAATGTCAGAAAGGCGTTTTTATCAATAAATTTCATAAAGTGAAATATTTAACGGTTTATCAGAAATGACCTTGAAAATCTTGAGTGAGATAAAATGTCGGAAATATAGCCGTATCACATAATATGTGATACGGCTACGTTTTGTATGTATATATAGTTATATATACATACAAAATTTTAAAACTCTTCATCTTAAGTGTTTTTGTAAATATAATTAAAATTTTTACTCTAGTCATAAGTAAGGAAAAAATTCGCAGTCATATTTATTTTGTAAATTCCAAGAAACTTAAAATTTATTCCATCTTAATAGTATTTTTCCTTTTTTTTCTTTGAACAAAACACATAGTTTTTCTTCAAAAAAATATTAATTTTTTTTCAATGCATATTTTTATACTTGTTTCAAAGAAGAACTCTTTTGAAATTAGAAGAACTTTTTTTTAAAAAAAAAAAATAAACATTGAAAAGAGCTATATATTGTGAGAGTAAAATGACTCATGCAGGGCAGCTATCGATAGCCTAGTTATTTTTTCATTCAAATCAATTTTTTTCACTAGAATTGATTAAATAAATAAATAAAATAACCCCGAGGAGTTCAAATAATCAATGGCTGATGACTCATGATGACACCCAAGAAATATTCCAGTTTTCCTTTTGAGAGGCCCACCTTCCCTCATTTCCTAGTGTCATGCAGAAAAAACATCGTTTTCGATATCCAAACCAAACGATAAAATTCCGATACGATTTTAAACACAGCACAGCCCCAACCCCAGTACGAAAATCAAAAGGCGCAGGTAAAGCGGGGAGAAGAAGGGGGAAGGGAGACGAAGCTATTTCACTTCACTTCAAACCAACGCGTCGTCCAACCAACCGGCATCATAATCTCACAAGGCGGGAATAGAACCGGTCGGGAAGAAAAAGTCGCTTGCATTTCTGAGGAAATAACCGCATCCATTGTGTAAAGCACTGTCCGTTCTCACAAGGGAAGAAGTGAAATCATTGTTTTTTTTTTCTGTGAATTTTATAATATTTCTGAACCATTTTGGAATTACAACGAGCTTAGCTGCCCATATCTGTCTTCCATCATTTATAAGTGAATTTCCTCAATTTCTTCTGTGGAGAAATTATCGTCTGAAAAATTATTAAAGTTGCTATTTTCGGTAAGTGTTTGATATTCTCTTTTTCTTATTGTAATGACCATAGATACGATTCCAACGTATTGTTTGTGCAAACGATTTTCGGAAACATGGAGAGTTTTCTGCTCGGTATTACTTAGCGAGGGAAGTGTGGACCCCTCACCGAGGGCTGTCCGATCGATAGGTGGACGTGACGTGTGTTGCTAAGGGAGCAGTAGAAAAGATATACATTTCACAAAACCTTCTCCTGTGTTGATGCACGTATCGAAAAGAGTGAATAAGTAAATGAAAATGGTGATGGTAGCCTGGCACCCTATTTTATATAAAGCAGAGGAAAAAAATGGTGCAATTCATGATATTTTTTCTGTTTGCTATTTTATGTACAGAAAAAGCTTGTCATATTGTCGATTATAATTTTTAAAAAGGAATTTAAAATTCATTGTTCAATAAAGCACTATTTTATTAAAGAGTTTATAAAATAATGCACACTATTTATTGTATTTAAAATTGTGTATTTATTTACATTTGTATTGTATATATTTTTAAGTTATTGGTAATCAATATACAATTTAAAAAGGAAATATTTATAAGAATTTATTGTAAAAAATTTAATTATTTTTAATAAATTGATAGAATGTATTTAAAAAGAAGTGAGACATTTTTATTAATCGTATTTTTGCAAGTTATTTTTACTCAACATATTTTTTAAAGCTTGTGTTTAGTGTTATGTTAATAATAAAAGCAGAATAAAATTGAGAGGTTTAATTATTTGTATTTGATTATTTAAATTTATAAGAGAGAGAAAATGGCTTATTTAGAATATTTTATTTAATATATTACTTTATTATAAAAAAATATTACACATGGAGCATGATTCAATATCTCTAATACTATATTCGATAACGTAATAAAGCTAAGAAATTTCTATTTGCAATATTATTTCATATGTTTTCAATTGAAAATGATTTCACAATACATTCTATTTTTTTAATACGAAGATATTTATATTACGATATTTTTAATGCGAAGATATTTCTAAAATGGAAAACTCATTTTTCAAAAATAGCATTCATCTGAAAAAATGAATCCTATCTATAATGATTTTCAATCATTTTTGAAGGACAAAGAAATGTTATACATTTAAAACAATTCCCATGATGGCATATTTATGGTAAAAGAAAATAAAAGTTTAAAATATTTGTTGAGGTATATATGTTATTTTCTCTAAATATTAATACTTTCATTATAGTAATCAATCATTCTAAGTTATGATTATGAAGCTCAAAAATCGAATTTCTCCATATTGTTTGTATTTTTCATTCAAATTGTTAGTATCATTTTTATTTTATTATACAAAATTTAAAATAGAGACTTATAAAAATAAACAGAGCAATTTATAGAGTAAAACTACCTACACGACTTCTGTTTATTTAATTAATGGGAATTTATTCCTTTTATTTTACCATCTTTTGTGATTGGATTGTTATTGCCACAGTATGATGTTGCTTTGATGTTTTATTAAGCTCTTGGTATTATCGAAATAAAAATCATAACGCGGAACCAATTACATTCCAAAAATTCTCGAGTTGAGGTTTATTGCTTTTTTTCTGGCCAAGGCAATTACGGGAGAATATTACGTTATAAATTGATTTTATGCCAGATCTAAAAATATAAGTAAATACCAAAGATACATATGATCTCCTTCTACGTAGTCTCAAAATTAACACTACATTTTAACAGTCACTTTGTGAAGATACTGATTTATGCTCGTTTCTCATTTAATAATAAATATGTAAAAAATTTCCAAAATTCTTTTTGTTGGCTATTTTTTATCGCCATTAGTGATTTAGGAATGTTTTGACTGTTAATGCATTTGAACCCAAGTGATATATGTAATCATACTTTTTTTTTTAAATTCTTATTAAAATAATAATAATAATTTTAAAGTAATAACAAAGTATGCATTTATCATTATGTTATTAATTTGAAATCATGGCTCCAGTTGGTAAGCTTCACCATTATGTCTGTAAGATTATGGGCTCGGTTCTTGAGCTAGTCAATTTCAGATGTTCAATCAATAGAATGATCTCAGTACATGGTAAGTAAAGTTCTATTTCCTGCCTTCATCATATTTCTTGACAATGATTGGAAATCGCCCACATATTTCACAATGTTTAAACATTATTTCCTAATTAATTTGTTTCTCCATTTGTTAATGCCCCTCAATATATTAAGATGTTCTATTGTTATCTCAGTTGAGAAGTAACGTTATTGCTACTTACTCTAAATTTCTGTCATTATTTGACTTACAAGAAGAAAATTATTCACTTGGAAAGATTTTCAAAATGTTGCAAGAAATCCAAGGTTTGATATTTCAAAAGAAGACTGTTTTGAAGAAATTGACATTAAAAATCTTTTCGCCAAGATGGCATATGTTCACCAAACTTTTTCCAAAATGGCAAATGCTGGAACATTTAATATTATTGCCACTCCGAACAAAATAAATAAATAAATAAATAAAGAAGACACAATCACCGTCGTTACTCAAATGCCACTTTACTTGCTATGTGAAAATGAATCACTTCTATAGTTTTTAGAATATTCAACAAATACTATTACCTGATTACAGCAAATTTTCTTTGGTAACCCTAACTAGAACCCATACTTTATTTGTTTCATTCAAAACTTCATTTGTTTACTAAATTTCCTATTAAATGAGACTATGAAATTATGAACTAAATATTGCAAATTAATGTAAAAGAAATTGGAATGAAAATTTCTATTCAGTAGCATTATTTCTTCAAAAAATTAACCAACTATTAAAACAATTTTTTTATTTAAAAAATTGCAGTTTTTGTAATTTGAAATATCTTATAAAGAAAGATTAAAATAGGAAGATATGCAAAATCATTTTGTGTTCTGGAATAAGAATGAAATTTGAGAAATTCCCTCTGTGTTTTGTGTTCTGGAGAGAAAAAAAAAGAACAATTTTCATAAAATTGACGACTTTCATATGCATCAACAACAATAGTAAATGCTCGTGATTCTGAATATGCAGATGTGAATCTTGTCTTCGAAAATCTCCCCGCTTACCAGATGTGGTTGATCACCTTGTCAAGGACAAACAAATCCTTGTCCTGTAGCACCTGCACGACTTGCCTTTCCCCAACCCCTCTCTACAAGTTCCTCCACTTCAAGATTTGAATTCTGCATGGTAGAAACCCTAGTGAAAATCTTTTCCATCTACATTTTCAAATGATTTTGTTTTTCAAACTAAGAAAAAATACGCAACGATTTTTCGAAAAGCGATTATTATATGCCATAAAATTATTACAAAAAAAAAAATCAATGCCCTTTAAAGAATAATTTAATGCGTTAATTATTAATTCGAACTTAAATGGTACGGTGAATTTTCCTTCCCACTTTATAATGGAAAAATAAAAATCGTTTGCTGCACATAGATGTAGTGTAATGCCTGTACTTTATCGTTATAAATTTTTTGTATCTTATCTCTCTCTAGCAACAGAAATAAAACAGAATTTTAGTGCTTTACTTTTATGTGTGTGTATTTATCGTTTTCAATCATAAAACTTATTTTTCTAACATACCAACTATAAATGTTTTGAGTCAGGTGTTACGGTGAAATTTATCAATAAAAAATGTAAAAAATTTACATAGTCTGCGATTTTGTTATAATCATCGACCATAAACGCTAAAAATGTGAAAGCCAAAAGAAATAATGAAATATTGTAAATTTTCTCTGTCCTTTATGCACTAAAACTGACTTTTATTTATTTAATAAAAAATAATTTTTTTCCTCGCTGATTATTTTCTTATTAAATAAATAACTATTTTAAATTGAGATAATTTTCAATTTCTTGAATATTAATATTTTTAAATGAGATATAAATGAGCATTTGATAATTGTAAAAACATTTTAGAAACGATTTCTAAATATTTTGTCCGTTACTATATAAGATCTTATTACGTTGAAAATTAATACTTTAATTTCGTAACTATGAAAATTGCATTTAGTAATTTGAGACGACAAATATCTTTTATTTTTTACATTTAAATACAATAATCAAATCTTTGTTGCCTTAAGATAATTTAAGCAAAATATTTCGCAAATTTTTAAGACGTGTTTTTTACGTTTTCTTAATCGATCATAGACATAAGTTGCTTAGAGTTTTTTCTTCAGTATAAATAGAAATTCTGCTACAATATTCATTATGCATCTTATTGTTATTTAATTTTCAGAAATAAATAAAATTATTTGTCTTTCGATAATGATGTAATATAATAAATGTCTATCGAATATAAAAGCAGTATCTTAAGTTATTTATTAAAGGCGGTGAGCTAATGCATTAGAAACTTCAAAATTAATTGAAATCAATGTTTGCTGGTTTTGTTAGCGTTTAATGCCTCTTTATATATAAATAATAATTTCTTAGTAGAGAACAATTAATTTTTTTCTTCTTGATTTTCAAAGCTAAATTATTTAAGTATATTAATTAGCAAAAGCTAATTAATATACTTAAATAATTTTTGTATACTAATGTGGTAAAACTAAAAAACACCATTTTGAAAGAAACAACTTTTAAAATTGTTTCTATTCCCTTTTTTTTAGTTTTATCATTACCATACTAAAAACCTGTAATTATTTTTTTATTTAATCTGATTAATTGCTTTAGTTGATTAAATCAACTAAAGCAATTCCATAAATTAGAATAAAAATTTGTGATTAAGGCATACAAAATTAAAAACATTACTGTTACCATTAAATTTTAAAAAATTTTTATGGTCTTCATCTTTTAAATAAATAATATGGTACTTTCTTTTCTCTGGCCACAATGTGGTAAAATTTCCTACAAAAAAGACACAAAACCTTCTACTTTTTTTATAATTAGATTTAATTTTTATTATTGCTTTATTATTAATTATATATATATATATATATATATATATATATATATATATATATATATTATGTGTTTGTTATTATATCATTTGTTCTTATTCATGAAGAAGTACTACATTTTAAATTTATTTTAATATAAGGTTATGAACAAATAAAAGTATTATAGTAAATATCTCTTAGACAATAAATTCATTAACATTAAAAAGTTCTGAAAAATTACATATTAATAAAGGGTTTTATAGATATGTATTTTGTAAAATAAAATAGCAAGAGTTATATGCAATTAAAAACATTTTTCCCATATAATTTTTTAAATTTTTAAAAAAAAAAAAAAAAAAAAAAAAAAAAGAAAAAAGAAAAAACGAAGGATAATTGTAAGTCTTTAACACTCTACTTCGTTTGATAAAGACTACTTCAAAAAAATAAGTGGATTCTTTATAAAAATATCTATCTGGTAGCGCTAAAAAAAGTAGCAAAAGAACAACTGTCATTCACGGGTGTTGATGAATTCTTCAAGTGCTGAAAGGAGAGGCGATATTTTGTGGTATTTATATATATATATATTTTAATTTATACGTACAGTCTTGTATTTTTTTTAAATTTATTTTCTGTCATTTAATTTACTTTTTATAGATTTTTCACAAGCATTTTTCCAGTAAAATTTTTTCTATAAATTTAAAAAGAGAGAGAGTCAATCAATTAAAAGAGAAAAACTTTCTTCAAAAATTTAACTGTAGTTAAAATTAAACTAAAAGTTTTTAAGGTACTAGATAAAACATTATAATGAATGTAAAATTAATCAATTATATTTTTATTCAGTGACTATATTTGCTAATTAATTAATAACTGTATACACTGTTAATTGTATTTATTTATTAATTAATTATACAATAAATTTGATTACTTTACGTGACATTATTAATTTCATATAATATTTTTTTTGTCTAGATATTTTTTATAATTAGTATCGCGCGCATGATTGAAGCTTTGAAGAATTTCATTAATCTTGACAGTGTTTCCAGGCATGAATTGCGCATTTTGTCTGAATTGTGACTGAAAGATTCTTTGCATGCTCTTATTTTCACATATTAGAAAAAGCTGAGTATTATATTTATGAAAATGGCTATACAGTGAATTGCTGAGTGGAAGGTTTCCATCTCGGTATTAACCACTGTTAGAGTATAAGAAATGCATGTTGTGTACGTGTCTGCTGAGTGAGTTTCTTCCCCTGTGACATGTAAATATGGCTTATTATCGATGAAAAGTCCAACCAGAAGGTAAAATGTTAAAAAATATAAAGTCCATCGAATAGTTTGCATCAATAACGATTTCTTGTATTCGGTTGTCTGTTACGATAAGTAAACCAATTATTGAATATACGATTGTGGTTACAATTTGGCGAATTCAGCGATCACAATATTTTAATATAGATGTTGATTGAATGAAACAACGTTTGCATGTTCCTAGTATAAAACATACGGAGTTCAATAATCAGAGTTCTATCCTAATCTTCCGAAATTAGTAATTGAGTATGGAGAAAACGTATTACTGTTATAATTCTTCCACTACAAAAATATGTGTATTCAAAGAAAGTGCCATCATTTGATAAGTTAACTCTTTTGTTAAGATTATCCAGCACAAGTTATTCCACTAAAGTTTGATGATGTTTTTATTATTCTGTATTTGTAATAAATTGTATTTTAATAGCTATCTGCTAAGTAATTGTTATGACAACGGTGTTTTATTTTCAGACACCTCATTAAACCAGTTTAAACCACCCTATTAAATGGTTTAAAATCCAGACACCACTTTAGATCACCGGTGTCTTAATTTCGACATTACTTGAAGAGCGATGCATATTTGTATTTAATTATTTCAAGTGTGTCACGAAAAACACGGCACTTGTTTCAGTAATTTAAGATTTTATATATTGGCTGTTTCCAAATTTTAAAATGTGAGAATCACTTTTTACTCTGCACGGAATGACAACAGGCATTTTAGTTTTAAATATTGAGGTATGTCTTGTAAAGATTATACAATTTGTAGTATCTTTCTAATGAAAAATGCCTGGGAAGGATTGCTTTAAAGGAAAAGATTACATGCAGTGGAAATTGTTCTTCCTGAACCACCTGTGAAGGATTTTAGGATTAGAGATGTTGGTTTGGGATTACGTGTCCCTTGTAAGGTTTTAACCATGTATCATTTTTATTTCTAATGCTACTTCACTGATGACTCATTGGTTAATGAATCACTGGACTATCCGGCAAAGCTATGAGAAATAGTCGATCAAAGTACGAATGTTTAAAAATAAACTCTTAGGACGAAAATCTTAATCTCCTAAAATTGCAATCTGTATTAGTAACGTATAATGTATATTTATTTAATATTTATAAAAATTTGTTTGTTTTTTAACTCAAAACTCAAGAATAAAAAAAAAGTCTACACGAATTTATATCCAGATTATAATCAATTTCTGTGCTTGTTTAAAGACTTTTCCCTTATTTTAGATTTTTGAAATAATCTCATTTAAAAAGATATTCTTTATATTAAAGTAATTGGAAAGCTTCTAGAATAAAATATATTTCATACTGTGTGTTCTGGTTTAGAATTGGAATTCTATTTTAATGATAAATACACGATTCAAAATGTTATGCTTTTTATCATTTTTACCATCAGTTATTTTTTATATATAAATATTTTTAATAAAGATATATGTATCCTAAGATATAAATATAATTTTTTTACATATTATTTTAAGAAAATATCTTAAAAGAGTTTACTTTTCTGCATCTTGGTATATTTTAAACACAGTTTTTATACCCGAATCTTAGGTACTTTCAAAATAAACAGTTGATTGAAAAATACGTTCTGAAAAATACATTATTGAAAAAATAAATAACAATTTGCTTGTATTAGATGGAAGAGAGGTATCTAGCTCTACATTTCGTTTCTCAAATATTTTGTAGATGTTTTCAGGCAAATTTTTTCGATAGCATGTCAAATCGTTGTCAATAATTCCATGCTTGTTTGAGAGGGTATACGACGTTCAGTTCTAAAATGATTTATCTTTTCTGAAATCTTGCTTTTTCAAAATCCGCTTCTCAAATGGTCTTTATGGGATGTTATAGTCATCAACAAATATACCAAATTTACTTCGTCACTTACTTCTATGCCATTTAGTTAGATTATTGGAAATGTATGCGCATTTCTTCCCTAAGTGATATCATCCATATTGAATAGTAAAAATAATTTTAAAAGTAGTTTCATTTTCCACCGTAAGGTGTCGTGTTTATGCCAATTTTGAAAATTTAAACCGAATTCAGGTTGGAAGAATTTTTGATTTATTTCGCAGTGAAAAATCATATATATTGAATTTTTATGCTCTCCATTTATCTCAGTCTTATATATTTCATTCTGAATTCACTCCTTCCAAAAGAATAAATATTAAATGGAAGAAAAACTACAATGGCCATGCATCTGAATTCTTAAATATCATTTGATTTTGATCAAATGATTTGATTTTTTTATCAAATGATAAATAAAACTTTCATTTTATCATAAATAATTTTATGTATAAAAATATAATAAGATCAGAAGAAAAGAGAGGAAAACAATTTATCTGTTTAAGTTGAAGATTTTTAAGTTCTTTGCATTGGTTTAAGGTGATGCTGCCTTTTTCATTGATGAATAAAATTAATTAAGCTTGACATTCAAAATTGAAAGATGAAGTTATGTTAAATTAACATACCCCTAATTTAAAGCGAATTCTATTTATAATTACTGCGTTAAATTTATTTGTGTTATTGAGTATCTCTCTTACAATTCTATTTTGTGAATGGAAATATCTAACCTTATCGTATTAACGGAATAGTTAACCGTCCAAAAAATCAAGTAATTGATAAAAATTTTCAAGGCGAATCATTCGGTATATTGAGTGCGTTCACCTTCGTACTTCATTTCGTCCAATTTCCTCTTCATGCATAGTTTAATATTTCCTATTGTTGCATCGTAAATAATTAACATTAGTTACACCGAGTTCTTTAATTAACTCGAGTTTTTCTCAACGGTTTCTTGTGGGAGAAAAAGGGAAAAGAAAATGTAAATCGACTTGATGAACCAAAGAAACCATACCATCTTCGTTGGAGGTAAAAACACATCTAAAATTTGCAAAAAGAAAAAAAAGGGGGGATTCGAATCTCTTTTATTTTTATGGAAGGGTTAAGTCGTGGCAAATGAACGATCGTCTTCTATCGTCTGTCATTATTCACGTTAAAGGATTAGGCATATCAGAGGAAGTTATTCTGAATTGCAACTTGATCTGTTGCAGTGGATGGCCACTACAGTGGAATGGTTTACTTTTTGCACAGCAAAAAATAAAAGAAAAATCGCTTTCTTTTTGTTTTGTTGATGGCGGAATTCTGGTTGATATAATATTCCACTTCTGCTGTGATTATGAAATGAAAGGCATAATAATTTTCAGTTATTTGACTTTTTTTTTTTTTTTTTTTTTTTAATAACACGCATTTTAATTTTTTTCAGATTATTTTCCTCGCAGTCTCTGTGTGTATTAAGAAAAATCATGCAGTGTTTTGTGTGTCGATAATAATAAATTAATAAAACGAGCCTGAATAATCGCTCGTTTTATTAATTTGAACTAATTTTTAAAATTAATGGTTTTATTTAAAAAAAGTTTTAAAATTAATGTAACAGTATAATTTCAAATCGTTAACAAACTTAAATATAAGCTATTGAAAAGGAATTTAAATGTGTATATTTGTAGTTTAGATTACAGTTTATGTAAAATTGGCAGGATTCTCTTTGATCGTATTGGAGAACAACTAAGCTTACATTTAGCTCCAAATAAATAAGTATTAATGGATTGTATTAAAATTTCATCTCAACTTTTTACTCCGTTTTAAAGGGCTCTGCACGGCCTAGAGTAGATTCTTTGGTGTCGGAGGTCCTAGCTTCCCTCATAATCTTTGCAGATCAATAGGAGATGAATATTATATGCCTGTTTTTCATATCCTATTCTGAAGGTGTACTTAGGTTTCTTGCTTTCCTTTCTTGTTGTTTGTGAAAATGGCTTTTTGTCTATAATACAATCCTGACAGATGACAAACCACTGTGTACAGTTTAATTCTTACAACAGTTTTCATCTGTTTGCCATTTAGTTCCTAATAGCATCTTAAGAGATGTTTTAATAAGAAGGACATTATGCATCGAAAAAGCACAGCAAGTAATTAATTGGATTAATTATTCAGATATTTAATCTAGAAAAGGGCTTGTATGAGTTGAATTTCCTCAGAACATGACAATAAATCCCTTTAAGTGCAATCCTTTCCAAGTACATCTATTGATTACAGCATTATCACCAATCAGCATGAGTAATAGGTTTGCTTAGACTCATGTCAAACACCATGACACATGGCGTTGAGCTGTTTAATCTCAGCCATTGACTATATTCTTACTCTTTGTGAATTTTGATTAAGAGGTTGTCTTATCATGTATTTCATTGTTTAGTCACATGTGTCTCTAGTGACACATTATTTTCCGTGAGTCAGCGAATACTAAGATATTCTATAGTATAACAGCCTCACATTTTAACGATAAAGAATTCCTCCTCGATTGTAATCTTTCTGTACATATAGAATTCTCTAGATTTCCAATGTGAACCAATGGGATCATTTTAATTATTTATTTTTTTGTTGTAGTGTTTTGTTTTAAAAAGGAAATAGTCAGAATTCATTTTAAATCTGAAAGTGTAAATTTTATTGGAACTGCTACTTTTTTTCAAATAGCTTTATTATATATTTGTGTTAATTTAAATGTTCCTTTTATGTTATAGAATTCACTAATTCGAAAGTCAATTTATATTCCATTTAAAAATCTCGATGATAATTCTGCTTGTTAATTATTATTTTTTCTTGCCAGTTATAGTGTTGAGACTATAGTTACTTTTATGATATTATTCAAATGTTAATATTTAAAGCAAAATATGTCGTTTGTAAATTATAATCTAACGCCATGTTTTAAAAAGGAGAAAATCTTCCAAATACAGTGAAAGTTTTAGAACCTGAAAAACGATCCTAATAGCCCTTGGTAATGTGTCTTTCGAACTCGGTTCACAATAAGGGAATTCTAGTGCAATGAACGAATTTATTTATAGCTCTACAACTTCCTAACTAATGAGAAGTGTTTCTTTTTTTCTGTTTACTGCACTATTACTATTGATGACGGGTTTTTATTAATATTCTTTTTTAAAATGAAACTTGTGTACCAAAATCCCAGTGTGTGTCTGCTACACACCATAATTACTGATGCCGTTCACCTTTTCATCGCAAACATTTACTTATTTTGAAACATAGTCGTTAAGCATGTAAACCTCCATTCGCCGAGTATTTTAATGGTTCTGGACCCGGCAAATCCCTGTCTAAATCCCACAGCGACACAAGCTGCAGTTGGAGGAAAATGTTACACTGTCTGCATGGACCCGCCGAGGCAGATGAACCATGAAAATCTTCCAGCGCGGGAAGGAAGATCCTTGACAGGGCGGCCTCTTTCTGAAAAGAAGAAAGTTGTCTTTTGCATGCAGGTTAATTATACCGTAGGGATTGCTCAATCGCAAGCTACAAAATTTCCTTCCGAGATCTACCATGGGCGCCAGACTGGGTCACGTGATTGAGTCCTGGTGCCCCGATCCATTGTGATTAGGGGGACTCTGTAAGTGAGGAGAAATTGACAGGCATTGTGTGTAGTGAGATTTTAGTTGCAAGAAGAATGGAATTTCTTGCCTACCACCAATATGCTCCAAGGACGACGTGCGGTTGCTCGAATGTTGTGAGATGAGTCACTAGTGAGGCGTTTTATCGTCTGCGATTAGTGAGGAAGAGCGAGTCATCGATTGTAAAAACGAGCGCGGTTCATTTGCGACGTTTATTTGATATTTATCGTGACTTATTAACCTCTGACTTATTTGTGTCTCAACGTGGGAAATAAAAGTTGAACCTGCTATAAATTTGGAATCACGATGAAAATTTTTGTATGTAATTAAAATAGTTATGATTTTATACGTTTGTTCTAAAGTAACACAAGTAAAATTTATACTTTTGAAAAAATTGTAATGAACGGAATTGTGAAGCAATTCATAACGATTTAGAATTTGATATCATTTGTTGGCAAAAATAATGGTACACATACAATACTGCACACGCTTAAGGGACACTATATTTTCAATTTTTCCGATCTTTCAGAGAGCCTTATTTTATCTGTATTTAAGTAATAAATACTGATTGATCTGTGCTTTTTCTTTATTAATATGAATAGATTAAAATCTCAACATTGAAATACAAATATGTATATTGCAAATCGAATTTAAATTTATTTTATAGCTTCAATTATAAAAAAAAAAATATTCGTCCGTTATTTACTATCTGCAGAAAAATTCAAATTACGATTTTTATCATTAGAACGCATTTAATTTTACTTGCAATATTCTATTTTATTTATCACTTACACGAATTAAAAAAAGTTTTTTTTTTCATTTTCAATTGTTTTTGCTTAGTATTTGTCTCTTGAGGAAGAATATAATTGTGTTGTTTCTTCATTAGTTTATGGATAAAGATACCAGAAAAATATTAATTAAATGTGTGTGTGTTAGAGTAAAATTTAAATTGTATTTAGATTTATATTTTGCTTAACTTATTTATAGAAAATTTATACAAATAAAATAATTTAAATCTACATCTTTATTTATATTAGTGATATTGTGGGGAAAAAAGTCTCTCTTACTGCATATATTTATAGAATATTTCCCCCATTTTTAAACATAGATATCATTGTTCTATTAATTGCCCCATTCTTGAATTATGGTAGTAAATTGATGAAAGATGCACTTGTCTGCACATACAACGCCCATGGCTAAAATTATTGCGGCCCACTGAAGAGCCATCCATTATTGATTACCCGGGGGGAGTCGGAGGGGGTTTACCGGTGAGTCATCCCCAACATGAGACATCCAGCGATGCCTAGCAAAGTCGAGAGAATTTTTATCGAGATTGCCCGAGATATGGTGCTCGAATTCGTAAATAGAAAGATCCGATTCGCATTTATTATCATTTTTTTTTCTACAATTCTTTGATTATTCATTCGGCTCACGAATAATGAGCAAAAACAAACGGGAAGTGATGAAAGCGATGAAGACGATAAAAATCGACGAGCGGACGTTCGAATCGCTTGGTTGATATTGGGATTTCATTCGTTTGTTGATTGTGATTGGCAAAGGAAAAAAAATATTTGTTTTGAGTGAGCGATAAAAAAGAATCTGTATCCAATCTTATCCCCAGCCCTTATTGGTCACTAGTACACATGACGTTTCTCCTTTTTACAATCAAATCCAAATTATTTCTAGCTTAATTTGTCGAAGACGATTAAGATTAACCTGAAATATAATTATAATCGAAAGCACATCATTATTTGGTATGAGGATTTTTTAATCTTTAATTTTTTTAGTTAATTATATTTATAATAAGTGATTTTACAATATATATATATATATATATATATATATATATATATATATATATATATATATATATATATATATATATTTTTGAAATGACGGCAAAGTAAATTTTACAGTATTTTGTTCATAATATGTCAAATGCAGACTCATTAAGATTAATCTGAAATTCAAATATAATAGAAAGTAATTTTTTTAATTGGTAGGAGGATTTTTGAGTCCTTAATTCTGTTTGTTTAAATTATACCTATGATAGGTAATTTTATAAAATGCATGTTCACATAAAGTTTATTTAGTAATTTAAGAAAATTTCCGTATTATTAAAATTGATTTGTTATATTTTATCTTTCTAATATTAAACAAAGAATATTTGTGTTTTAAGTAGGAAATTTTACGAGTATTATTATTTTAACATAAATTTTCAGTAAAATATATAAGCAAATATTCATATAGTGTTATTATCAAATATAAATAGGAATAAATATAACCTACAATTGCGTTTGTGATAGGAAATAAATTTAACCTACAATTGCTTTTGTGAAACAGTAGTGTGAGGAACTTTTTTTTCATTTTGTGGTCAGATATTTTATATTCGTAAAACCACGAGAAATAAAACTAATGTCTTTGATCGAACTTTTGAATGACTTGTCGGTGAATTTACTCACTCTGTATTCACTACCATAGTGGTTTATTTAATTTTTCTAAAAATTTCGGATTTCCTTTAGCAAATTTTTATTTTTATGCTGGATATAAAAAATGAAAATTCATACTTAAAAAAATGAAACTTTTAGGGAATACATTCAATATTTGTATATTATGTGACTATTTTCAAATAAATTTATTGTTATTGATCTTTTCCATATGAAATCATAGCTTCTAATTGTACCTATTTTTTCGGATTTGTGTTTCAATTTTTCTGGATTAGTTCCAATTTTTCCATTCTGTTTCATGTGTCTGTTGTTACTGAAAATACAATTCATAACATGTATTGCTATTTTCCAGTTTCATTTTTACAAAATGTGTTATATAATAATGAATAAAATGAAGGCAAGTCCTGATGTCTTTCTAACTCTTACAAATTATATATTCTTTAATTTTGAATCTAATTTAATTTTTAATATTTATTATATATTGCACTGATTATCTGTTTTTGTAATTATTTTAAAATAAAGTTGGGTTAATAAGTTTTTTTTTTTTTTTTTTACTAAATTCTATAAAAGTATCGCCTGCAAAATTGAAATATTTTAGTTCATATTATTTGCTTGCAAGACCTTTAAAATTGTTAATTATATGTATAAATTTTTATGGTCTTTAAAGTTGTTAATATTATAACCATATTTATAGAAAATCCTTTCAAAAATTTTTTAATTAAAATTAATAAGGTATGAATTGATAAAAAAAATTATCAATATTTTTATTAGAATTTAATATATATATATATAGTATGGTGGTATCATCTTTAAAGATATCAGTGTAAATTCCTAAAAATTATATTAATATCTTGTGTAGTTACCAAATCACGTGGTATTCTCACTTTATACTTTTTAATTAGTAAACTCGTATTTAATTACACCATTCTGCACATGTGATGGATTATTTTCAGTGCTTATCAAAAAATGTTTCACCTTAATTTTGCATTTAAATTAGATTCTTTTTTTAAAAAAATTTAAAAATAATCTAATTATTACCTAATTACACATTACTGAACCAATAAAAATTTTCCAAGTAATAACAATTTTCAATGGTATTCAATAAATTATTTCTACTTTATTTTGTCACACAGTATTTTGAAGATTAAGAATTGAACTGAATCAACTTTTTAGACTTCAAATACAAGTTTTCTTGGACTTCAAAATATGGGAAGATATTGATTAATTTCTAAGCTTAACTATTGTTTCCTAGAATAGGAATGTCATTGTTCTTATTAATTTTGTTCTGACTTCCAAGACACCACAAAATTTGTGTAAAACTTAACGCAATTTTTTCTATTCTTATTCTTATATAGAAACAAGGAAACAGATTATATTAGAAGTTAGAATTCTTTCCATTCTAATGTGTTTTTACTGATAATAATGTGTTAATATAATATTTTAGTTCTTTGTTCTGAAATTGTGCTTGATTTCTTTTCACTTATTTTTTCATATAAAAAAATTGATTTGTGTGATTATAAAGCGGCCAGAGCTATATATTAAATTCCCACTGTCTAGATGTAAGAAAGTTTAAATGTCGTACAATGGCATTATTTTTTTATTTGGGGTGATTACCATTTAAAGATCGGTTTCGTGCAGACCGCGAATGCATATATATTTTATACATTTCCTATACCCAATATGAAAACTAAAAATTAAATATTTGAAAATTATCGATGGGAAATAATCATATTCTGAAATTAAGTTTATAACCTCCGCATGAAGTATAAAAGGAGAATTTGCCACACTGGAGAAAAACATCTTGAAATATGCTCTTGTGTATAGAATCTCATAATTTTTTCGGAGTTCATTTTTATGTACCATCCACTAGAGGCGGCAGTAAATAAAATCCCAAGGATCCATCCAGCTACTATTCGGGATTTAGGGGATGGAGCCCCATCAAAAACCACAAATAATTTATGATCATTTCCTTCCTTTCGTGGAGTTGAGCAAGAGGTTTATATCAATATTTTCTGTCTTCGCTACTGCTTTTGGCTTATATAAGTGATCTTAGGCCAAAATGATTTCTCATACTCTCAGATAAAAAGATCGATTTTTAACATTTTCTAGAAAAAAATTTCAGAATTGGCTCTCTTATTTCTGCCCTTTAATTGCATTTGGCGATGGGAATGAAACTTGAGAAATTAATATTTAAAATGGCATTGTTTTTAGCAAAAATATAGGTTCTTTATGAAAATGTAGCTGAGTGAATTTCAGTTGGGATCATAAAATCGAATTTATCTCTTCCAGAATTTTTTTATATTGTGTGTAGCGAAAATGGTGTTGACGTTAAATGTTTTGATTCGCTCAGTTTCTTAATTGTGAATAAAAATTCTAGTAATTTCAGTTAACAAAGTGATAATATGAAGTAATTATATAAGTCTAAATTAAATAAAAGTAAATATTGTTTTGTTATCTTCTAATTTTTAAATTTGTACTTTGAATCGAAAGCCTGTTTACAAAAATATTTATTATATATATTCTTTTGTTTGAAATTTTCCAAATAAATTATGAGTTTTTTTTCCCTTTTGAAATAAATGATGCTTGGAATTCTCATATGATAAACATCATTAAATATTTAAAAATAAACAATAAACTTTACTTGCTGAAGATTACATTTTATTACTTTAGAAATATATTTGCAGTATAGAAGTCTAGTCATTTCTGTGATAGATAGAACTTTATTTCGATATATATATATATATATATATATATATATATATATATATATATATATATATATATATATATATATATATATATATATATATGAAACTTTACAGTACATAAAAAGGCTAATTTATTCTTATGATGCTATAATTGTTAAAAAATTAAAATATTTGTGGCCAGAAAAATAGCAATTGCTTAAAAAGTCATTATATAATAAGATTGTTTAATTAAACAACACTCTTCAAAATTCATGAAAATTTTTCCTTTTTAGCTACCTATAAGAATATTAATATGTGCACGAATTTTAGTGGCTTGATTATTTATTGATTTCACAAGTGAATGTCTGAGAAATAGTGAGAGCAAACTAATTCTTCCAAGAAAGTATTGTAAAAAGAAACAAAGATCGAGAGATATAAACTATCTTTCAGACAGTTCTTATAACATGCCTGTCAACAAAAACTCAGTTCTTTCTGCAACAAACAGAAGTAAATCCCGTCAAAATAACCCAATTTAATCGACCATGCTACAAAAGAGCTAAAGTTGGCATTCCACGAACTTGCCGGCCTACCCCCTTTCAAGGCCTCATTTAAGGTTTCAACCTTCACCCTCCCCACCTACCTCGGTTCATTCCAGTGACACGAGAGAGGGCTACTAGAAGAAAGTGGCCGTAGTGCTGTCTCTGGAGGAAACTCCAGACGATGACACCATTTCTTTCTTCTCCATCCTCAGGACATCTTCAGGAACGTGACTCGTGTGAAAGTTTGCTGGAGTTTCAGCAGAGACGCATGAAAGAGATATCTGTGATGGGACTGTGAAGGAGCTTCTTTCATTTACTGCCACAGTGAAGGGTTCTCGTCATTTTAGGTTTGAAAAATGAAACGAAGCAAAAGGCGTGTTTTTTACGGATGGAATATTCTGCCAAAAATAGAATTGATCGACAATGATTTGAAGCTGGGGATCCTTATCAGGCTGTTTGTCCAAATATAACATTAAAAAGAGTACAAAAAAATAATAATAAATGTTAAATTAAATATTCAAAGATTTTAATAGCTATGAAATCTGAAATGCTAATTAAAGCAAACAGAATTGAAATATTGTTTTAAAAAATGCATGATTCGTAAGAAATTTATAATTAAGCTTAAATATGTTACAAGTTACTTAAATATATTCTATTAAATAAACATTTTGGGGTGTTACCTGATTTCATGAATAAGCTGCAAAATCCTTTAAAGAAACATTTTTTTACAGCTGGGCAAAAATAAGCACATTTATATTTATAAAGTTTAACGAACCATGGGGAATTTCTAATCCTTTTTGTAAATTTAAATATTGTAATATGTGAGAAAAAGGTAATGATTTTTCAGTGTACCTATACGTGAGAAAGATGCCTTATTATTATTATTTTAGAAAAAATGTTCTGTACCCTGTAATCCAATTTCTGAAAATAAATACGAAATGAAATTACAACCAAGCGAAAGTTGTAATGTGGAATGCTGTAAATTAAAATGATCATTCGAGGAACAATTCCTCATATCCTGGAATCATATCTTGAGAATTAATGCTCCAGAAATACTATAGGAAAATTAAATACTGTCGTGAAGAAAATGGAAGCCGCAAACTAGAATCTGGTAATCTTAACTTGGCGATAATCTTAGGCATCATGTTGAAATTGATTGGCATGAAATGTTGTAAATTAAAATGATCATTCGAGGAACAATTCCTCATATCCTGGAATCATATCTTTAGAATTAATGCTCCAGAAATACTATAGGAAAATTAAATACTGTCGTGAAGATAATGGAAGCCACAAACTAGAATCTGATAGTCTTAACTAGGCGATAATCTTAGGCATCATTTTGTTATATGGTCTCAAGTAGTAGCAATATTTTAGTTTTTGGTGAGAGAACTTGCTGAAGGTTTTATAAGTAACTTATATCCAGAATTTTTTTTACTTAGTATATTTATTTATGACTAAAATAATTCACTTAACAAATATTGTTTTAGGATCATAATTGTTAAATAAATTATTAATATTTTTTATCATTGAAAAAAAAACACTAGTCTTTTGCACAATTTTTCGAGCTCATTCAAGTAATCTTACGAAATTTAAAAACTATGGACCGCAGTATTAGCTTCGAAGTGTGATATAGCTGATGAAACTTATCTTTAACCCATTTTTCCAATTATTTGCGATCTGGAACAATTCTGGACTCCCAGGAATCAAGGAGCTTCCAACCGCCACCGAATTTGGCTGCAAAATTGATTTTTCGAGGGTTCTGGCATGTAAATGATCAGAGAAAACTACGTTAAAATGGCGGACACATTTATTTTACTTTTAACTCCGACCATTGATCGATAACAGACATGTCCCAGTCATAGCGTACCCCTAGTGACTTGATGGGGGAGGATCTCAAAATAGAATGTTTTCCTTTTCTTTTTTTCCCTTCAACTTACTACCTTCCATTCAACGAGTGCTTCTTTGCTGACGGTGAGTGGTGTAGTCAAGATTCTCTAAACTCTTCTCGTTTTTTGAATTACTTCTTGGCGTAGCAACACCATGGTACGTTTGCAATTTTTGAAAAACTTGCTACTCACTGTTTTGACAGCGATGTGTGCAACTAAGTGACTTTTTTTTACTCCACTATTTTAAAGGATCTTTTGTTTCGGTGCTAATGAGAAAAGAAATTAGTGTTAAGTCGTTGATTTTTTTTTTAAGCGTGCAAGGTTAAAAGTAAATTTTTTTTATTTTTTACTTTTTGTAAATTAGTCCCTGAATTCTTTGACATTAGCTATAACTTGTTTCTTCTTGCACAAAATTATCTTCATCTCTTTTGATACCAACACTGTGTAAAATATATTTTTAAATGGTAATTTTTCGCTCTCGGATACACTGAATTGATATTCAATCAGTTCAATGGCTAATCACTTGACATCCATATTACTGAATTGATATTCAAGCAGTTCAATGGCTGATCACTTGACATCCATATTACTGAATTGATATTCAAGCAGTTCAATGGCTAATCACTTGACATTCATATTACTGAATTGATATTCAAGCAGTTCAGTGGCTAATCACTTGACATCCATATTACTGAATTGATATTCAAGCAGTTCAGTGGCTAATCACTTGACATCCATATTGTTGAATTGATATTCAAACAGTTTATAGTCACTTGATACCCATGCGGTAATATTGATGTAAGTGTGCCTGGTAGCCTTTCATTAATATAAAAGCGACGAGTTGACCAGAACGAATCAAAATATGTTAAATTTGTTTAATACAAACGTAAAATCTCAGCTTATTAAGTTACAAAAAATGCAGAGTATAGGCATTTACTTGGAACTAATACAGGTTGAATATGATCCATTTACAAACAGCTCTTTCTGATGCACAATTTTTTAACTGAATATGATTCAGATGTGACTGCACATATTAGGTACATATCGAAACATTCGCCTATGTGTGATATCCATCAAGAATGTAAGATAGTTTTCGAAAAGATAACTATAGTATCGATTTCTATAGGATTAATTGAAAATCGTGATAGATCACGCGCTACATAATTAAATATTTTTCACGTCATAAATGATATTATCTTTGATATTGATTCCAAGTAATGCTCAATGTAATGTCAATGTAACTAAATAAACATTTTACATTATGAGAGAGATTTTACTTTAAATGATTAAGAACATTAACCTGGATTTGTGTGTTTCATTATATGCGAATTTTTTATTTGTGTCAATAGAAGAGAATAAGTTCGTAATAAAATGTATTTCCCCGCTAAATATTTATTTTACACATCATGGTCGATTAATTGCGGCATATTTCATTTCCCATAAATAAATTTGAATTAACTTTATTTGTAGAAAAGAGGATGAGGAAAGCTTCTTATGTAATTGTCTTTATGACTATTAAAACCCAAAAGTTTATTGCTGGATAGTAAATTCGATTTCATGCACTAATTCTGCTATTGCTTTTAAAGTTTTTTTATGGGCACATTTTTGTTATTTCAATATTTTTTATGTGAACGAGTTAACTCTATTACGTAAAACTCATTAAAATATTATATTATACACACACATATGTTTGTGTGTGTACTATTATCCTGACTTATGCAGTTTGTCAACTTTTCAATTCAATTATCTTCACAATCTATTAGCTTTGTGATGTTTGTTAAAAGCCTGAAAAGTAAATAATGTGTTTAGTAAAAATAAGATACGTGTTAAGTTTTTTAGATTCATTATATATATATGTGTGTGTGTGTGTGAGTGTGCAATTTATTTTATGCATTATTGTTCTATAATCATTTATCCATTGCACAATAGTTAATGTTCCCCACACAAAACACACATCAGTCAGTCCCATGTGTTAGGATTTAAATTCCACTTAAAGTTATGAGTATTTACTATATTAATGGCAGTTTATTAAAGTTATCTCTGGTTGCTTTCTTTGTATATTTCGGCATATTGTCACCAATGTTCCAGCTATGCAGATCTAGTGCGACATTGATTTACAATTCCTTTTGTTAAAATCAATAAATTCAATTTTGTAAATGTTTTAAAGATTTAAATCAACAAAATTTATATTTTGATCGAGTAGTATAAATACCGTAAGAAATGGAAAAAACTTATTCAAATTTTTTTCTCTTTAATATTATCATCTCCAAGCATTTTGTAATATATTTTTTATCACGGAATTTACTAATTTTTTACTCAAAATTCTTTGTTCCATAGTTTATTTTATGCAATAATCCGTGTTTACTGTTGCCGAAAATTCAACTTTTATGGCAGAATTTTTTTTTTTTTCAATTTCATGTACTAAAAAAACATTCAGTTTCTAATACTCGTGTTATCTGCAGCGTCTTTGAATATCGCGGATAAAAATATCATGAATTCTATCAAAATTATCTTTGATTTTGGTGTGTATGGATATTATACAGTAACATTTACTTTTATCGTCTGGGATCACATGACTGGAGACCTCGTGTTTTTGTACCGCACATATTTGTTTACATTCCTGGGTAGATGACGTCGCTGTATACAAAGTGATAACCATCCGCCTTGACCTTGAACTGCCTGGGTCACAAAACAAGCCACAAAAATTAGGGAAAGAAAGGAGGGTCTCCATTTTCCTGGGGGGTTGGATCGTTCCATTTGCACTCGTTTCTTTTTTCCTTCCCACTCCAGATGGGGAAGCACTCATGCATTTCCGTTCGTGCCTGCCTCTCTATTTTTCACGCGTCCTCTCATTAGAAATCCTTTCAACCTTATCTTAGATGACATACTCTGGAGTTTGAGTAATTTTATCCCGTAAAATTAACGGATATCCAGTGTACTCTCTGGCATTCGTTTTAGGGCTTCGTGACACCAGTTTACCCGTTCATACCCAGTACCCCTCTTGGTGTAAAGTGGTATAATCCATTCTTTCTTCTTACAGTGAAAGTGTGTGTGATCTAAATGTGTTATTAATGTTTTATGTTAAGATCATTTTTATATTGTTTATGTGTTTTGTTTAAAAAATGTGCTGCATTTTATATCCGTTAAATGATACGCGTTTTGCGTACTGTCAGTTAAAATTTCTATTTTCTTTTGGAAATCATATTATTCAAATGGATATTTTTTTTTTTTACCCACTTTATTAATTTTACAAATATTCATGTATAAAATATATTCTTTGCCTTGAAATCTTAAAACTGAATAAGATTGATATGGATATTGAAATAGAGTTAACAAAAATAATAACTATTATATCTTGAAAAAAAATTTTTTTATCATGCAAAAAATGCAAATGTCCTATATAATAAAGAAAGAGGAAAAAATAATCGAGAGTTGATTAAAAAGAAAGGATAATAAATTGTTTGTGAGAGTTAACAAACGAATTATTTTTTTTTTTCATAATGTACCAAAATTTACTTTCATTGAACTTTTTTAATTATAAAAAAGTGTTTTATGATGTCCATAATAAGTAATATAGTAATTGCCACGAAAAATCAATGTTTTAAATACATTTAGAACCAGTGTGTATATTTTAACTAAGTTATGTGTAAATTTCGGCTTTAAATTAATGTCTTTATTTAGAATGTTTTAAAAGACACATATTATTTTTCATTATAGTATCAAAAGTGAAAGGGATTTTATTCTTATAATTTAAATAATATTCGAATTTGTGTTTTTGTATCGTAAGTATTTAAATGATAATAATTTCTGTTATTGTTTATTCTACTTCTTTATAACATTATTTATGATAGTTTTACTTTCGTCCAATATTATAAGACATTTTTCGAATTCCATTTACTTAATTTTGAAAAAAGCACATTCTCCTGAGTTTATAATTTGAATTATATAATTTGGTCGATATTTCTTTTTTAATAGATTTTAAGTATAAATCAATTGCTCCATGAAGTTTTAATAAATAAGTATGAAGTAAAAAAAACGGTATTATATAATATTTAAATTACCCATCATACATCTATTGATTTCAAAGAATGTACTCTGGATATGATTGGTCTGGTAAAAGGCAACTTTTTTTTTTTAGAATAAAGTAAGATTTTTGCTTTGTTTCATAATTAGGATTTAAATTTAAAAAAAGATTAATTACGGTGATTTTCCATTGCTACCCGAAAACTTAATTAAGAAATAGTCGATTTTTTTACATTCTAAAACTATTCTTTAACATAATTTTAAAATAATAGTATAAAGTTGTCTTCCGTAAAAAATTTTAGTTTTAAATTTTATTATTTTAGCGTTTATGACTGGAAATTTTAGCATATTCTTTCAAGAAAAGGTAGATCAACGAATAAACATTGGCATATTATTTGTTTTTCTATGCTGTAAATAATAAATAATCTTAATTCCAGTAGCAATTACAAAACGTGTCACGTCCAATCGCAATTCGTGACAGTCAAATATTAATTTTCATTTCACACAAAATACACATTCAGAAAACGGGCTTGAATGTCAAAATAATGGTACATTTCCATTTCAGGTGCTAACGACATTGTAACGTTTCCCCAGATATCCGTTTCTGCGTTGCATGTTAATATGCAGTGACGAAGCAGGAGTGTTCGATATTTTATGACTTGGGGATGCTTTAAGGAAATGTTGCAAATGCATTGTCACTTTCCAATTGCAACCGAGCTGGCGTGCCGGAATTAATCTGTAATCCAGGACTGAGTTTCTTTTACGGTGCTGGGAAATGTTGCAGTGCACGCTAAAAAAAGATCAACAATAATGTCGGTTTTTGCGTGAAATGACAATCGTCAGCTGAAAAATGAGGGTACAGTTTTGGAATTGATATTAATTAAATTTAGTTTTGCAACGACTCATAAGAAGATTAATTACTTATGTGTTTAAAACAATCTGTCACCTAATAATTTTGTTAAAATAATTCTAATGTATAAATGCGAAAAAAAAAATAAATAAACATATTTGCTGCTTTCTTTCAAATCGAATTCTTCGAGCGGCAGCAAACAAGGCGAAGTTCACTATTCAATGTGTAAGAATATTGTCGAAATTTATTTTGTTAACAAAACGATTTCTTATATAAACACCAAAGAATCGGTTTCAAAAACCACTTTCCATTGATTAAAGCATTAACTCGTTTACAAGAAGGCACAGGTCAATAATCGAGCATGCCAAATTTTGAATTTTTTTACTTTGGAGACCAAGAAATGTTGCCAAGATGGTAAATTGTGACGCCTCGCGATGATGTAGATACTAGGTTGCCAAAATAGAATTTTCTACATAATTCTTATAGGTCTTCATCTATAACGGAATAAAAACGTTGTTTTTAGATTAACAAGTAAATCCGTCCAAAAAAAAAAAAAAATACCTAATTCAGAATTTGACATGCCGGATTACACGGCATCTGTAACCGGAAGAAAAAGCAAAATGAAAAAGACAAGACAAACCATGTTATGGTTAATTTTAGCTGTCAAAGCAGGATTTAAATTTAAAAAAATTCATTAATTAATAGAATTTTACGTTAGGTTACGTCAAAAAACTGTTTTGGAACTCTATGCTCATAGGCTTATATAAGCTGGCGTTGATTAAGATTGAGTTTTGATTTGGAACCTTAACAAAATGCTTCACTTTATGTACAGTTATATTTGTAAATCTCTTTTAAAGTCTTAAGACTAATGATTTGCTTACGACAACATTAAAAATTTATTTGCTATTTTTTTATGGACGAAAAAAATCCTAAATTTAATTTTAACGAATTATTTTAAACATAAATTTTTGTTTTAATCATTACTTAATTCTTTAAGTAATGGATAATGATCTTTAAATTTAAACAAGTACTTGTTTGTTATTTATCTTTACCAATTGAAAAAAAAAATCTTATTTCAATTTAAAGCATATATTTATCCAATTTTTTTACTCTAATTTAATAATTTGTCTTAAGCTTTTTGTTGAGTATATTTCTCACTGCTCATTATATTTCTTGTAAACACATCTCATTGCTTAAAATTACTTTTCTATTATTTATTTTATTAGTAAAAGATTTTCTCAAGATAAAATTCCATTTATTTTTTTCAAAACCTGATAACATCTTTCATTTGAAAAACTCGCATACTAATTTAATTCTTGAAATGATTGTTTAAATTAGTTCAATCTTTTTTATAGTGTTAAATTTTGAATCATATTTTCAAATTTCATTTCAAACGATTCTATTGCCGAGTTTGTTTTTTGTTTACGTTCATCAATTTTTCGTTTGCGTTTCACTTCGATTGTCAGTGCTTGCGGACACTTCGTTAAAAAGGAAAAGTTTCTCTGACATACATATACTTAATTGCCCGGAGAAAATCAAGTTTTCTGTTAAATCGTCTGCTGTCTCATCAAATGCTATTTCAAAACAGATGGAAATGAAAACAAAAATTCCATTCTTCCTAATGTATGCGGAAGTTAATTATTGTTTCTGTGTGTTCTTTCTAATTTTGCAAATGCTTTTTTTATGAAGTCAAATATATTGCGTTTGAAAAATTGCAACTGGGCGAATTTCGTAATATGTTTTGATTTTATAAATGTCCATTTCTGAGAAGATCTCTGTCAAAGAGAAAAAGGAAATTGGTTTCATAATGAATGAGGTTGGCATTTTTGTGGTTGCTTTGATCATTGTCAGTTTTGTTAATACATTTCTCAAAGGTTAGATCATGGAAATTAGTTAATTTCTGTCATTTTTTATTGCTTTGCTTTCTGGTTAATTATTCCAGCCGATTGGAATTGCTCGTTTTCTAATTTTGAGCCGTGATTCGATGACGAGTTGAACATCTGAGCTGGCAACTTCCCTTTCTCATTCAGAATGCTAACTTAAGATTGTATTCTATATTATTTTTAAAAAGTGCATATGTGTACTTTCAGCTTTCTGTCTCACATTGTCTTCTGATCTGGGTAGAATATAGAACCCGTTGTATTCTTTACCTAAGAAGGATATCATTTATTTCTGTGTGTGTGCTAAATTTTTACTCTACAAAGAGAAATTTCGAAGAACTGTAGAAATGGAGTAAACTAACGTAAATCTTTCTTCAGTTTTTATTTTGTAGAACATTATTTTTTGTTTATCATTCCTGGATAGTGAAGAAAAATTGCTGTAAATATCAATAGGACATTTATTGATCTTGTGAACATTCTTTTATCTAAAAAAATAACATGATTTTTCAAATTTTTAAATTTAAATAATACAAAAAATCTAGCAACATGTTATCAATACAATCAGTCTATTGTTGTTTCAAAGAATCTGAAAATTATTTTATTACTAAGTCCCTCACATAAACACATCAACAAAAATATGTAATATCAGATTATATTTTAAATTTTATTTTGTACTTTTTAGTATTGCTGGATACCTATGGGGTTATCCAGTACTACTTTTGAGAACACCATCCTACTATTGGGATATTTTGAGGCTTATATTATGTGTTGTCCTTTTAAATGTGACGATTTAAATAGAATGTGTCAGCAAATACGTCTTAAATCAATTTGTATAGTCTGTTATGAAGCCCTAGTACTGTGTAAAAACATTAAAGGCAGATGTATATGTGTTTTATTTTTTTTTAAACTGATGTTAGACTTCTTCTCATAAAATTAAAAGGCATTAAAAATTGTTAGTTTATCCATTGATTTAACGTATGCTTCATTCCATATAACGGTATCTACATTTTCAAGCTGATAACATTCTATCTGTTCTGACACTGTATCTTTTCAATACTTAATGAAGACTTTGTTACGGATTCTTATGGAGTTTTCTGTCTCTAGACTTCCTTCTTAATAAATTGGGGAGGAAATTTATATCACAAAAGGCTGATTCAACCCCTATCCCATATTTCTTTTGTACAGACTATTATTCTCGGAACTTCAGAACGTCTCTAGGACCAAAAGATCATAATGTAAATTTCTTTCAAGGTCCTTCTAAAAGTTTTTATCGCCTTACATTCCATAATTTATTTTCCTTTCAAAGGGTTCTTATCTATCACGTGGTCGGTAAAAATAAGTTTACAACTGCTTCTGCTGCGGCTTTTTGAGAATTCTAAGTATTCATGAATGGGAGTTTTCACCTCTTCCGGAAAAAAAAATGTTCCATTGTTTTTTTAGGAAATAGTGTAAATTTTGTGACGCAGGCAGCGTTAAGGATAAATGACCATTGGTTTCGTCTGTGAAATATAGCCCATTTAAAATGATCTTTAACTTGATTGAATGATGTAGAACTAACACTTTTTTGGCTATGTATATGATACTTTAAATTTTAACAAAAATTTTTAAGAGATAGATGCTCAAAAATGAATTGTTATTTTATATTTAAATAGAGCATTATCCTGTATCGAACATAGAAAGATTGAATAGCGTCACTTTTGGCGGAGAAATGCTCTGGAAAGATTTGCCTGTTTTTATCATTGTGAATTGTAATTATGATTTAAAGCTAAAAATCAGGAAAGCAAGCATTTCTATTTCGGTAGTTTACTACTTAAATTTTATATAATTGCATTATATACTAAGTATTTTTCAGTAGTTGATATAATTTGATACCGCAAGTAATATTGTCTAAAAGAATAAGCGCGTTAAAAAATATCTCAATACGCACTGCATGTTGCCTACTAAAAGAATTTTTCATTGATAAGGATTTATTTATGTGTTTCTCACAATTGAAAAAAATTTCAAAGTATCCACTTTAACAAGTGGCCATTACAGCTCATTCCTCCTCAAAAGGTAAAAAGTAAAGTCGACATTTATCTTTTGTTTTTCTGAAGTGGCTAGAACATTACGTTGACCAAAGTAGATAGCTGTTATAGTTCACCAAGCTCAGTTTGAATCTTACAATAATGGTAGGTTTTGTAGCGTTGAATCATTTTCGACCATTCTGTTCTGTTTATCTGGATTGATACTATTCTATTTGCTTTTGGTGAAATCACTTCTCTTTCATCAATTACTTTGCTCAGTGAAACTTTGCACTGAATTTCATGCATCTTAACTTTCATTTCAGGCTTCACTGCAATAAGTCGCATCACTTGGGACAAGGTACGTGTTCCTTGATTTCTCAAGCTGTGAAACAAAAGCACTGATTGCTTTCTGACATCATAGAAATCGGCTTACCACCCCCATATCTGATATTATTTTCGGGAAAATAACGTTTGTGAAATTGTTTTGTAAATAAGTCATTTCGCCTCGCTCATCTAAATTTTTAAACTGAATCTTGATGTCGCAAATTTTATTTATTTATTTTTTAAATTCTGGTAAATATATATATTATATTTTTCTTAACTAATTATAATCAGGAGTTGAAAAGTTTCTAATTTAATTTTTTTTTCTTTTTTTTTTTTTTTTTTTTTTTTGCGAAGGAGAATTTATTGTAAAAAACACCTTATTCAGAGCTTAAATTGAATTCAGAAGACATCCATCCATGTTTGGCATAAAATCTAGCATCATTATTGTGATGCCAGAGTGTGTACCATCCAGATTTTACCTCTTCTGAATTGTGTTCCATTCTATTTGGTTGAGTCCAAATTTCCTTTTTGAGGGGCGAGTTGTAAAAGATCCCTCTTCAAGTGACCCAACCCCTCCGAAATCCGTGTGAAAGGGAGGAGGAATCATAATACTCGACTGGAATACACGACAAAGGAATAACTTGAATTCAAGCGATTCAGAACTGAATAGGCGGAATATGTAATGTGGTGAATATAGTGGATAATAAACAGAAAAATATGTAGATTCACTCTACTTTCTTGACTGGAATTTCTTTTTTATTTCATGCATCCGATAGCTTCTTTTAATAGGAAGAATATTGATTTAGGCACTCTTTATCACTGATATATAGATTTTTAACGCATTGTTGTTGTTGTTTTTTTATATTTTGCGATCTGCTTGGATCAAACTTTACCCTGAATATTGGCGAAGAACATCACTTTATATTAATTTATATATCTCTTTATTTACTTACAACAAATCTTCAGGCCCTGATTCCATACCCTCAGAACTAATTAAAAACGCAGCTATTAAAAATGATAATGACCTAATTGATTTTGTATGGACTCACGAAGTTTTACCTGAAGACTGGAAATTGAGCATAACCTGTCTTATACATAAAAAAGGTGATATTCTAGAATGCTCAAACTACAGAGGCACTAGCCTGCTATGTACTTTCTACAAACTATTTTTTATCATCCTATTCAACAGGATAACAAATTATACTGAAAACATTGTTGGGGATTATCAATGCGGATTTAGACGTGGAAGATCAACAACAGAACAGATTTTTAACCTGAGGCAAATCATGGAAAAGACCAATGATTTTGGCATTAACATTCGCTACTTGTTCATTGACTTTGGTAAACAGAAAGCTACTGCTGCAGTCAATGAAAGAATTTAACATACCTGAAAAACTCATTAAGTTTGTTGTAATTACTCTAAGTGAAACCAAACTGAGAGTTAAGGTGCAAAATAACTTATCTGAACCTATTGCTTTTACTAATGATCTCAGACAAGGAGATGCTTTGGCGTGCCTTCTATTCAATTTTGCTCTCCAGAAAACCACCAAAGGCTCATCAATCAACACCAGAGGAACAATTTTTCACAAATCTGTGCAAATTTTTGCATTTGCTGATGACATTGCTATAGTCGACAGAACTGCAGGAGCACTTAAACAAGCCTTCTTGTCCTTGGAGCATAAGGCAAAGAAAATGCACTTGTTTATCAACCAAGCTAAAACCAAATACATGACAACTGCTGGCTTTAATGGGAATTTTCTTGGAATTGAGCACCAATAAAGACGTAACGCCAGAAATACGTAATAGAGTTGTTGCTGGCAATAGATAATTTTATGGTATACGTAAACATTTAAAGTCCAATTTTATTAGTAGGAAAACGAAATTATTACTATACAAAATCCTGATAACACCCGTAGTAACATATGCTGGTTAAACATGGTCGATGACTGAATACGACAAAAATATTTTGGCCGTGCCTGAAAGGAAAATACTCCGAAGCATCCTGGGAGGTGTAAAGTTTGGAGATGTGTGGAGAAGAAGAACAAATTCGGAACTTTACACACTTTTCAAAGAACCTGACATTATAAAATTCATTTCAATTCAAAGACTAAAACGGACAGGACACTTAATAAGAATGGAAGACGACCGAGCAACGAGAAAGATATTTGATGCTAAACCATCTGGAATTCGAAGAAGAGGAAGACCAAGGATCCGGTGGATCGACAGCCTTGAAATGGATTTAAAGACTCTTAAGATCAGGAACTGGAGGAGCCAAGCACGAAATAGGACACCATGGAAATCTATTCTGCGGAAGGCCATAATAGCCACTCTGGGTTGACGCGCCAATGAAGAAGATATTTATTTACTTATTCAACATTCAAAGGAAATTTTTATGAATTTACCTTATATCTTACAAATATTAATACAATTTTTATGTACTTAATGTTATAAATATAATTTACAAATATTGTATATGTGTATTACAAATATTGTATTTTTATATAGAACTTTTAGATAACATGTTAGCAACCGTTTGGGCAATGCATAAAAACTTACTGTAAAAAATCCTAAATATATTTGGGTTGTTTCAAAATTTTTGTTATTTCTTGATATATCGATCCTAAGTTGATAAATATTTATGAGATATTGTAGATGATAGCCATCACTGCTGCTAAAAGTATTAGTACTGTTTTAACAGTACCAAATAATTGGTTGGGCTCGGCGACTTTGAGACTTTTAGTATTATAATATTAATATAAATTATATGGTAAAAGAATATCATTGACCAGAGAAAATTATATATTTACAGAATTTTACTAGGAATTATAATAAAATTTTTTCTGCTGGTAGAAATAATTAATAAAAAAAAATGCGTGAAGAAGATAAACAAATTTAAAAATATTTTTACATTAATTCACATTGATTGGTACTCGATAATAATATTTTCTGAATTGAAAATTGGAAAAAAAGGAGAGAAAATTTGATTTTAAATTGTTTCATGAGAAAATTAAGTTATGTCAGTTTTTAATGAATGATCTATAAATAAAGTAAAAATAAAATAATTGGCGTTGCATTAGTGTAAAAATGTGACATAATATATATACATATTATAAAGTGTTTTATTGAATATCAATATAGAGCTAGGCTTGATATAATTTGATTTTAAATATTTTATTGATCATTTTTTTATGTATGAAAAATTTAAACTTAGGTTAACTACATTAAATATCAAATTTCAAAATGTTTTCGGGATCCAAATGAATTTTTTTTTTTTTTTAATGAAAATTTTTCAATGAGATAAGAATCTTTTTGTTATAAGGATTTAATCTCTCAGACGATAAAATAATTTTATTAAAAAAATATTAAAAAAAAACAAACTTGAATAGATGATAATCTTATTCTGCTTCTATCCTCTTGCATTGGATGCTTTTCTGATGTTATTTTATTATTGCTTTTTGCACGCTCTGAAACTCCGATTCTAAAATTTCTCGAACACCGTCTCAGTTATCCACCCTGCTGTTAACAGCGAGGTTACGAACCAAGAGATATAAAACAGACTGTGAAAAGAAAAACGCGCGAAATTCGGAGTTGAACAACCTTAGTTTAAATAGCGTTTTCATTTTATTTCGCGTCTAAAGCACACATGGATGTCTCCTGGAATGAAAAAGATCAAGAATGAATATTATATCGTCTGATGAAATACTATCCGAATTACTTTTTTTCTTTCTTGTGTTTAATTTTTTTCATACAATGCTCGAAGACATAAAATAATTGTTGAAGGGCAAAATATGCAAAAATATTTTTCTGTCATGATTGATAGACATAAAAATGTCAAAAATTTTATATATCTATATTTTTAGTTGTTTATATATAAATCCAATAAGTAGACGCTGTTGGGTAACATGGTATTTAGAATAATTAATGTTCCATTAATTAATTAATTTATTTAATTAACTTTTTACTGTTTCTTTTTAAATCAGAGTATTTGGTGCAAAGGCTTTGTAGAGAATTTTAGTCATTTTTTTCTTAAAAATAAATTATATATAGCGTGCAAGATTTTTTTTTGCTTATTAAAATGTTTTTTAAGTACACAAAACAAATTTTTATGATAGATATTATAGTAAAAAAAAATTAAATATCTATAATTGAATTTAAAAGCTGTTGTTAATTATGAATATTATTCTCATTCATTCAAGATGATAATTTTTATATTGATTTTGAAATTTTAGAATGAAACAGAGAAATGCGTATTAAAAAAGAAGTTGCGAAACATGTTTTTAAAATAAATTTTAGCGGCATAAAATGGGGGAAAAAAACTTTTTATCAGTTTATAGAGAACCGCAAATAAAATGGGATTATATAAATATTTATTAAGAAAACAAAATGTAAACGTTTGCTTTTTGTTGAGCAGAAATAAAACGCCATGAAACATTGTAGGGGGCGCTGATAAATAGGATTTTTGAAAAATATGGAAACGGAAATAGAGAATCGTCAAAAAATAAAATTTCATCACTGAGAGCAGGTGTTAGGTAAGTTGTCGTTTTGCTGTGCAAAATCGCATGAGTTTGAAGAAGGATTATTTCGTTTGTGTTTTGAGTTCACTGTTGTTCCTGTGAAGCCGTTACCTTCCCAGCTGAATAACCACCGATTATTATTCTTTAGGTGAGTTTTCAGGATGCAAGTTTAGTTTCTGTAGCTTAAGACTGAAGGATATTTCGAAGCTCAAAAATTAATCTATTCAGTACATATTTGTAGTTATGAAATATTTATTAGAAATATTTTAAATGTGTTTGTCTAGGATTTGGAAGTATAATTTGTTTTGGAATAGAAAACTAATCAATTATGCACATATTTTTTGATATTTATGTAGAATCAAAATTTGTTGTTTTATAAATTATTCTAAACTCTAGTTGAATGTTAGATGTAGGAAATTAAGGAGTCAAATTTTTTTTCGAATATGTGATTTTGTTTTTTGAAGCTTTCATAAAGAATAATTAGTTTACTAAGTAAAGAGCTTAAATCGTTTTAAGAATTAGATTGCTTTGTAATAAATGTTTTGATAGTTTTATTTTCATGAGCAACAAAGTTCAAATTTAGAAGTGAACTTTTACATTAAGTCTATCCTAATTTGTTAAAAAAATGATTCATTACGTGTTGGTTTTTATTTTTACAATTACGTATAGGTTTTCTAACGATTGGAATTCTATTGTTGATATAACTTTTTTAATAAATAACCGTTTGAAACACGTTTAAGAAGTTTTGAAAAAAACGAAAACAACTTATTTATGTTTTCAGTTTAGATACCGCTGTTTTTCTTTTTTTTTATTCGATTTTATGTGATTTTACCACATGCTTAAAAAAACTGCCAGAGAAATTTATCAAGGACGAAATGGGGTGTCGAAAGTTCTCATAACCTTTTTATCGGCCATTAGATACATCGCCTCGAGTTACAAGCTCAAACCTTGATCTTGCGAATACTCTGATAACAATTGACCGCGGTGATATATTTAAACCTAATTTTTTATTTTGATCATCTGGCGCCAAAATTTAAGTATTTTTCATTGATCAGATGAAATGCAGTGTCAAAAGGTGAATTTCCACTTACAATGATGATAATAGGATTTTGTATAATGCCTATTTTAAATATTGTTTACAAATACTGTTTTACTCATGAAGTATGAGTGAGATTTGCTTAAGGCAATTGTTAAATTAACAACAAACCAGAAAATTTGCTCTAATATATTGTACTAGTTAGTAAAATGTCCCACGATATTTAATAGTTTGGATGTAAAAGATTTTGAAAACATCTATACATAATTACATTTAAAAACAGGGAAATGTGCTGAATCTTTTTATGATAAGTTTAGTAATAAATGTGTTTTAGATGTTACAGAAATATTAATTACTGAAGCAAATCACAATTTTTTAAAATTAAATATCAGATCTTAAATTTTTATTTTCCGGAAGAAATATTGAGCTGCAAAAAATAAATAGAAATAATGTCATGTACATGTATATTAACAACAAACTTTAACTTATATTTGTTTCTGTGGCTCACGCAAAATGCTTATTATCAATATGTGCAGCTAAATTCAACAAAATATTGAAATTTCATAGATTTGAAATCCCTTTAATAAGTAAAATTTGGTTTTCATTAAAAAATAAATCGTATAGTTATATAAAGAAAAATATTTGATGTTCAATTCTCAAGCTCAAGTGTCTAAAATATTATTTTTAGTACTTTTATTGCAAACATTTTTGTAACTACTGAAAGGTAACATTAAACAACTGGAAAATGTTGACAAATATGGCAACAATGAAGATTTGTTATGATTAACTTTGTTAAAACTTTGTATTTATGTTTATACAATTTCGTAATAAAATTGTCCCCATCATGTCCTAAGGACTTTTTTAAGTCCTTATCTGAAGTACAAATCAAATGTTAATTTAACTATTTTTGAATAAAAAATTATATATTTCGATTAAAATATTTTTGTTTAAATAATAGTTTTTACAAAATAAGAAAATTTTAGTAAATTTGAAAATAAATTGCAATTTGCTTATTTGTGAGCTACATAGTTAGATGGTATCTATCATTTATAAATGTTGAGTTAAAAATGCATTTAAATTTTAGAGTTTTGTCACATTAAAAGATGGCACACTTTCGTCATGGTGGTCCTTTTAGCAAATTGACGGTTTTGGGTTCGAGTCCAGAGCCGAAGAGTGAAGTTGTTGGGTATTGCATTTCTGATTGAAAAAAAAAAAGTTTTTTTAGTATTTCTTTAAAGATTTTATTAGAAGGATAATTCATTTCATTGTATTTTAATACAAGTTGTGTTCGTATCGTTACTCAATACACCTCGCGATAGATTCGTCTCCTACATTTGATTTGATAAAGAAATAATTATCCCTAAATATATTCAAATATATTAAAATATAAATGCGATATCCCTAAATATTTTTGGTTTTATTTTTTTGCGATTTTGTGTGAGCAAGTTGTCATATTACTTAGAAATTCTAATACTTGAATTGAGTTGGTATTTAAGTGTTTAGTTCTGGTCTCCGATTCAGCCGTTCTTGGATTCGATAACTGCTTCATGTATGTGTTTTGAATGTAGTGATTCGAAATTGTAGATCCCAATCGGGCAAATTAGTGAACGTACTGTGATTTAACCGATTAAGCTGTGATTTAATCGATGAATAGTAATCTCAAAATCTCAACAGTGATGGGATACAATGTCTTGACAGATTATCAAATCTTAACTATAATTTTTCATGAAAAAAAAAAAAAAAAAAAAAAAAAAAAAACGATGTACTGGGATGAAAAACCCTTCAAATTGTAAAACGTACTCAAAAGTTTTTTACGTAAACTGATTAATCCTGAGTACTTTTTGATACACTGACAAATTGAGCAGTTATTCTTTGACAAATTGACCAAATACATTGTGAATTTTAGTATTTTCTTTTACTGTGCACAAAGTAGAGAAATAAAGCAATAAATAAGACTGCAAAATAGTAATTTAAAATTTTTGCTTGTTCACTTCAAGTAATTTTGAAAACTCTTTATCTAAAGGATGATTCAGCTTAATTACATTGTATACATTTTCTCCTGCTAGTAGTATTACTTGCTTTAGTATTATTGTCTCTTGTTACTTGGCAATTGTTGGGAAATGCTGCACCATTACTGAAAATTTTTATTCATTTTAAAACTTTTCGTATCGTGTACTTGAATGTATTCGTGCTCATTTGTTATTCTTATTTAATTTCTAATCTTCTGAGTTAGCGGATTCTTTTTGAAATATGGCTTGAGTATATTTTTGCTCAAATATTATTTATAAAGTGTTGTAATTTAAGGATTTTTAATAAAAATTAAAATCCTAATATAATCCGAAAATGATTTCAATTCATGGCTAGATTCAATGATTTCAATTCATGGTTAGGCTCTTTGTGTTCTGATAACAGAACTGCGCTCTTTGGATCGAAAAGGTCGATTAACAGATTTCAATCAGCTGGTGTGGTTGAATTAAAGAAGGGTACCAGAACACACTGGGTACTCTGGTTTTCTGTTGAACAGCTTATGGGTTCTGTTCTCATTAAAATAATAAGCTCTGGTAAAATTAAGGACTGGGGAAGGAGGGATCTTCCTCTACTGCTTCTCCAGATCTGGATCTTACTTACTCAGAACTGTATTCTGCTTGTAAAAATCCTATTTCAAATACTTGGCAGCATCCCCCTACTCATGCTTGGTACTGCCGTAGCAACCAGGGGCAACCATTGACTTTGTGGGTTCCAGAGTTGACCAGACTGCGATCAGTAGATTTATTAGTGGACACATCAATTGCCTATTCTTTGACTATCGAATTAAGCATTTCCCTATCTGTAACTCCAGCGATGCTAGTCTTCAACACTTACTTGAGTGCACTCAAATGTCGATGGAGAAGCTCCTAGGAGACCCCTTCCTTTTTCTTGATTTTTTGAGAGTGCATGGACTCATGAATCCGGTGTAGCTCCGCTTTTCTGGATGGGATTTGTAATAGAATTAACTTGTGTGTAGTAAATGGATACATTGATAAATACACCTAATTTCGTTAAATTGAAACAACTAAAGGGTAAATATCAAGTTTCTGCTAAAACTAAAAATTTTTCCAATTTCTTTTAGGGCATGTAAATGCAATTCGTTATCAAAGAAAAGCCTCGGAAGTCAATTGGTGGTGTATTCTACTCTTTTTCCACGGTCATGGTCGTTAATCTTCCAGCATCCATTTTTAACAATCTTGATTCTGATAAACGCCCCGATTCTGTTCATCGAATTTTATCTGGAGATGAATTGAGAATAGCTATCCGAAATAGTGCCGAATTCTGGTTAATTTAACTTTCATTTCGAAGTTTTGATCATATCAATTGTAATCAACTTAACACCTAACGCTAATTCAAATTCTCTGAAAACAGCTTACGAGTGAATGCAATTCAAGCGTTGTAACGCTTTTCGCTGGAAGTCATCTCATTTCAAGAATGGAGAAGTGTGGATCTTTCTCACCTTTTCAAATATCAAGCGACCTGCCAAACATTCCTGCCTTCGGTTCAATAGTTTGTGGGTTCGAAATCCAAGTGGTGGGTGGGAATGTTTGTAGTGGTTTGGAAATCCACTGTATAAAAAAGCATATGCCCCGGTCTAATTAGCCCTTTCGCGCGCAAAAAAATGAACGTTTTGGGACAAATGAACCAAACCTAATCATTTACCAAACATTTTGGCGCATCCTCAAACCGAGAGTAATACACTGAAAGCAATGCTGCCATCCCTTAAATAATATTCGCTGAAAATAATAGTTACCTTTAAATCTCTTAATTTGTTTTTCCATTGCACGCGCATGTGTTAACCGTATTTGGTGTAAAGCTCGACTTCTTCAGTACACACACATGCCATAGAGACCCGTTTATAGGGTTGGCAAACATTCTCACACAAGGAAAGGACAAAGACAGGATAGAAAGTGAGAAAGTACATCCATGCCCGAACCGGGATTCGAACCCAGGACCTCCCTATCCGCAGTCTGGCACGCTGACCACTAGACAAGTTGGCTGGCAGTATTCTGTCGATGAAAAATGCTTCTGAATTCAAAATGAAAGAAGTCTGGATTTCAGTATTAAACAACTCCATAACTAAGGAGATTGTTCAAGCATTCAACACCTCATTCTATAACTGGTTGTAGCTAATCTGTGCGGGAAATCACATCTTCGTGCAAAATAGTATTTTAAACTAAGTAAATAAGTAGTAAACATCTTTAAAAAAATAGTATAAATATACCGTTACTTTTCCAAATCTAATTTTTCTTCCAAAAATTAAGTACTATTTGAATCGGTTAACTATTGCAAGTTAAAGTTAATATATAGTAAATAACATGTTTATTTTTCTAGTATTAAAAATTACAAAATTACTAATCATTCTCAGTAATTTCTTATCTTCGAAGGAATTAAGGCAGGTGTGCGAATGAATGAAATTTCGATTGTTTTAAAAATTGGATAAGATCTTAAATGGATTGAAATACAAGCTTAAGCTTAATTTCAAATTATAGACGGGTTAATATTAAATAAATGAAGGATTCAAATTTGTAGTACTACCAATATTATGAGCTCATTTTGCTTTTTCTCAATAGTTTTGACATAATGCAGTCATGACGTAAAAAGAAAAAAAAAAAGCACGAAGTACATAACGAAAGTAGTATAAATTAAGAGTAAGCGTTGATATATGAATAAATATTACTTTTATAATTTCATTATTAATTTGTCTTTTTATTAGATTCAACTTTTTTTTTTTTTTTTTAACTTCGTCACCAAATGATGATGCAAATATCGCCAAAAATCGAATCGTTTTTATTTAGCAATTATTTTTTTCTCTGCCGCCTCCTTTTCCGCATGAAAGCTTCGTGGAAAACCCGATCGTCAATTCTGCTTCTGGGATGAAGCAATTTGCATCCACTTGACTTTAGGTGGCTCGCGTCGAGGATCACAATAAACGTCGCCCGGTTTTTATTGTGTCTTAAATTCAGGAACAAAAATTCGGAGAATTTCTGGCGTTTGTTTTCGGGCGGGGAGAGTAAAATGTTGGATTTTTGTTTCGTTCGCGCAATTTGTTACGATAATCTGTAAAAAAAGGCATTTATTGCATAAATTTTTTTACCTCCTTTGGGAGTTTCTCCATCAGAACTTGTTAATTTTCTCCGGAAATATAAGCTTTATCGAATTTCTTCATGAAAAAGTTTGAAAACTTAAGCTGGTGAATAAAAGTTGATTAATAGGATTTTGATTGAAAAACTTTGAAGACCTTATTAATTAATTAAAAGTTTAATGAATGAAGTTTCACCTAAATCATTTGAACTAATTTCAGTACTGATTAAATCATTTATTTTTATCCAATGTGCTTCAATTCGTTTTTAAGAACGATGTTTTGTTTTTCCTTAATTTATTATCTTAATCTTCATTAGCTTAATATAAGTAATGTAAAGCCTGCATTTTGATTTTGGTTTCTGCAGTGTAAATTTTGCTTTTTTTATTTCTTCCATATAAAGGATTAATAATAAGCTTGAATATTCTTAATCTGTATAATCTAAATGATTACATGAAAAATGTAACAATTACAATACTGTTTTAAAGTTGACATAAAATGATTGTGTATCTTTGACCTTCATTGGCTCCTGTTGAAATGGCAGTTGGTGCCAGTGAATATTTAGGAAGAATTTCTAGTTCAATTTTGTCATTAAATGCAAATGTACTCATTAAAATGCGTATAACTCATTCTATGAAATTCATTTGAGAAGTACCGAAATTCGTTAATGAGATGCTACTTACCTAAAAGAAATGACAACATACCTTTTATTTTGAACTTTAATTACAACAATTTGACAAGTTATTGCACTACTTACAATTTTTTTCTGGAAATTATTTTAATACTATAATTCAATGAAAACTAAGTATATGATAAAGGGGAACTTTATAAATGTATAAATAAAAAAAATATATTTTTTTT